>CM032230.1:115255000-115385000 GCA_019009955.1 Riptortus pedestris
CTTTTTCTATTTTGATTTCTTACACTACTTTACTCTGTTTCTACTTCTAAGTTTTTCATATTATCAAGCCTTTTTTAGCAGATTTCTCTTAAGGGAAATCAGCTATTGAGATTGTACTCATGAGTTTCGAAAAAGTTCAAATGTCCATCGGTCCTACCCAGGAGATGACGAAAATGAGGTCCGTTCAAAACTGTATATGTATATATATATATATATATATATATATATATATATATATATCCTTCCACTGGTAACACTATTTTGACACCTTAGAAAGGTAACATGGGGTGAGGAGTCACCGCAAGGGATTATTTAATCAATAAAGGAGATTAATGTTAACTCAATGATTTATTTACATTTTGATATTTATATTAAATTATTATTAATTCAATCGACAACTGAAAAATGAAAAATAGATTGAAATTCACTACTTGAAGCAGCTGCTAAACACTTACTTGCGATGCTCACTGCATGTAGGTTTACTGCATTTCCTGCAGTCAGTTTTCACTTTTTTGTCATTTGCTCCTGTTCATAGATGTCATTTTCACGACGAATACTAATTCTAGGTTTGTAAATTGAACATTTCTTTCAATTATAGTTGGGTCAATAAGTAAGTTTAGGGCATCAAAGTTTCAGATCTGTGATGTTTGAATAGGGTTTTACTCTAGGGATTTTTACAATATTATGGGCTTGTGTTTCTGGTTGGTTTAGATGGTTTCAATGATCATACATGACCATTTTTACCTTTTACAGTGTCCGAAGAAAATGACGTTTCTTCCTCCTTTTCTGAATTGTATCCTTCTATTATGTCATCAACATCACTTTCTTCCTGTAGGATATCTTCTTTACCACTTGAATCATCACCAGAATTTACATTGCTTTCATCCTCTAGACACTCTTTCACGAATGCGGCAAAATTTGGGTCATTAACATTGCAGGAATCTACTTTATGCAAATAAATGTTAAACAAATTTGGAAACCGAGAAAGGTAAGAGGGGTTACTAGTCACCCCAAGCACTTGATAAATCAAGTAAACAGGCTCTGACACGGAAGCCAACACTCTCAATCGAACAGTACTAACGCGAAGTGAGATTAGCAAGTGACTAAGATATGTCCTACCCCGTCAACCAACAAAACAAGAAAATAAATCTACGTGGGGTGACCCATCACCCCTGTTACCATCGAAAGGATATGGATATAAATATATATATATATATATATATATATATATATATATATATATATACATATTTGTCTGTTAACGCTCTAGCGGTTGCAATTATTTTTTGTTCGTTATCAAACTCGATATTTAAATAGACAGTCCGTATAGTAACGGATATATTTCGAAAATTCGAAATATCTCCATTACTATACGTCGGATCAAAAAAGTGTATAAAACCAATCTTATTGCAAATTTACGATAAAATTTGTTATATACAATTATTCTCTGTCTTGAATATTAACCGAGAAATTTGCATTTCCAGTTTTCAGCCCTCAGCAAACCCCCACTTCTACTCATGTAACATAAACAGTACTCTGTTATGTAATAAACCGCATTATTCGAAGCTTAAATACCATAAATTGTTTTCAAGAGACCTTTATTATACGAGATAAATGCTGATACGTTCTGGTGATCCCCTCCCCCCTTCTTAAGTTCTTGGAATACTAAAATTAGATTGATTGAGATAAAAATTACTCTAATCCGTAATAAATTACACTTATATATATAGTAAAGAGTTTTCAATAAAATTAATATGTTATATTCTGATATATTTCAGTATTTTGATTTCTTTCCTGTGAGAAGTTGGCATCACTTATTTGTTTACGTTTCAGGTGCTTGCAGTCTGTGAGGTTTTTTATTACCCTTTGTCTTTATTCACTTGATGTTCATACTATTGTGTTACCAACTTGGACCAAGTTGGTAACACAATAGTACAGTATGTAGATTTATCTATAGTTAAACATCACGAGGGAAATCTGCTTAGTTTACGCAGCCCCTGAGTGACGGACTTTATTCTAAACTGATTAGGTCTCTCTCTCTCTCTCTCTCTCTCTCTCTCTCTCTCTCTCTCTCTCTCTCTCTCTCTCTCTCACTCCCACCCAGCTTTAAACATTATCTGCTTCTCGATTTCTCCTAGTTTAATCATTATTAAATCCTTCTTTATTCCACTTAGTCTCCCTATATCTGTTTCTGATATTCATCTTTCATTATTGTCACATACTTCATGTCTCTTAATTCTATCTCTGTCCTTTCTTTCTAGCTTATTGAGAAACAATTTTTATTTATTGTTATTTTCTGCTATCCATTTGATAATTCATACTTTCTACAATCTGAATGTTTTCTTTTCTTTTGAGAATATGTAATGTAAGGGTGGGTGATTTAATGAAAATTATTTTGTCTAGTTATATAAGAATTATTAAATCCCAATATGCCTGTTATCATTTAATAATGAAACAACTCCAAGGTTAATCTACGTCAATTAAAACCAATTCTTCCTATTGGTTAATAATTATTTACACCCGATTTTATAACACTGATAAAAGTGAGCATACATTTGGACGGGAGAGTGGCGAACATGCCTTATATTCAAAAATGGGTCTGAAAGGAAGGGTTAAAATTAGTTTATCTTTTCAGGGAAGCCTTTTACGCCTCTACCTCTTTTTACACGTCGGTATATATTTAGGCTTTCATTCCACACCCAACACCCAATATTCAATAATGTTTTGTTAAATGCAATTAATTTGTTTTTTTTTATAATGCTTTTAGTGCCCATTTAAAACAATACATGCAAAATATATATTAAATGTTCAATAGAGCTCCTTGATTTCTGTCTTTGTTCAATGTTTGTGGTTAGATGATTGCTGTTCTAGTAATGATAATTGTGTTTAAAACTCATTGTCTGAATTAAATCCTTGGGCGAAAAAGGAAAAGTAAAGAGCCCCTCAGTACGATAACTAAGCTGAGTTACGTAATATAAACTAAGATGAAATCTGTAATATGATATGCAAAGATCATCGCCATCCATTCTCTATTGGTGTAAGAACCCGTTCTAAACAAGATTTAAAATGTTTTTTAGACTTAAGATGTTTAGTGGCTGAGGTACTGGGAGTGAAAATCGGTAGAGTAGGAGTGAGGTTATCATAAAGACTGAATCCAAAAAAAATCCAAATAACTGTTAATTTTTGGTCAGAGAAAACTTTTATACGAAGACAATAGCTGTAGAAAATTAAATGTCAACAACATTGGTGATATATAAAACTTTTCGATCGGACTCATAGCAAGCGGTATATTTCGAATTCCCCTTCTAACGCCCCCCACCCTATTCACAAGGCCGCTTTTAGCCATGACCTATAATAATATATGTAATAATAATATGTAATATTTAGTATTCGTTAAAACTTTAAACCACACCCTACGTCACTCAATTCTCTACGAATTATACCTCAAATAATGATAATAATTCGTGTATGTGTTTTCGTGAACAATAGTGTATAATAAATTTTTAAACTTATGCTCATCATCATCATACCAGGGTGAAACTATGTTCCATCATCCTCATACCAGGATTGATCCCAAAATTTATAGTTTCACATTGTTTTATTTTAGCGCTTAATTTTATTTCGTTATATTCTATACTATGTTTTAATAATTTTGAAAACATTTTTTCTTTATTTTAAAATATCAATTTAGAGAACTGAAATTAAATTATACTGTGTGTAGTTGAGGAGCTTATAAAATAAAAAAAAAAAATAGTTTTCTATTATGAAATAAAAAAGCACGTAGTTTAAAACGTCAAATCACAAATAATGTTGTCACTCCGAAAATATAAGCACAAAACAAAATTTGGAAAACAATTGGCACAAAAAGTTTGGAATAAGTGGTTCATGAGATAGCACCTTATTGTAAATATGACAGGAGTACGAATGGGGGCTGAAAACTAAAAATACCTAATAACTAAAGTGCAAATATTCCAGGTAATGTTCAAGATGTATACAGCCACATTTATAGGAAATAGATTTTTCAAAAGAAAGGTTTTATTTAATTTTCATATGTAATATTTTAACGTATAGTTACGGAGATATTTTGGACTTCCAAAATCCTCCCAACTCCTCTCTAAACCTTCTCTCACACTAGTCTAGTTTCAGTCATTAGTATTACAAACTTCATCTGTAGTTTTACATTAAACGTTTTAATATCGAGTCTGTTAACAAAAACAGATCCCGCCTGTTGTTGTCTGATAAACAAAAAATAGCAACCACTAGGGTGTTAACAGTATGTATATACAGTTGTCAAGTTGCAGTCTATCACCCGCGGTGTCATTTCTGATCGACTTTTACTAGTGGCCTTGTAGCGTAATTAGGATATGCCACGAGCCAATACATAACATGACCATCAGAAGAAGCCAATTGGAAAATCGGTGAAATATCGTGGAATACCACAGAAATGACACCGCTGGAGATACGCCGCACCTGACAACTGAAATGAGTTCCCTAACATTTTAAAACAAGGTATGTATATAGTTTTTAACTGAGGTAGTTTTCGTCATAGCCAGGGTAGGATCTATATAAATGTTAAGGAATTTTTCGAAAATCGAGTCAATGAGTACAACCTCTTTAGGTTTTTTCCATTAAGAGAAATCTTATTTTATTAAGAATATTACCGTCTGCATTTAAATGCATTTGGTAATGTGAATGTACAATACAATCGTCCTCCATCACTCTCCACAGAAGCTACACTCCTTCAGCACAATGAGAGGAGCAGCCTCTCCCTGCCTGGCAAGGAAGTCAAGAGCTAAGGAGGAATGGCACTTGATAAGAAAATAGCCACTGCTATCACTTCACTTTACACTTCTATAGGAGATCTCTGGGCCATGGTCTCTTGAGGCGTCGTGGAGAGAATAAGGATGAGTGGTACTGGAAAGGGATCGGACTTCTGGATTAGGATGATTGGTTAGCCTGCTGAGGAATTTTCTAAATCTGAAGGGAATTAGGTCCTGTTAAGAGAAATCTGCTCAGAAACGGGATACCACCACTAAAAAAAGTATAATTCGAAAAGCATTACTTACTCGTTCGCCTGAACCTAAATATGCCTCCTTTTGACGAGACATCGAAACTTGAGTCACTCACATAATCTTCACATAACTTCTCCTGTTCCGAAGTTAGCCAGAATAATTGGGTTACTTCTTTGTATTAACAACTCCCTTCTCTACAAACAGAAGACTCCAATTTTATTCCGTCAATTTTACTCTGTTGGAAAACATTCTGTGCGCTGCTGGGAAGCCATTTAAAAGATTTAACTGGTTACTACGTTTCCATAGATAGAAGCATGAAGAACTTTTTAAAGTCAAAGAATGGTAGAATAATAGAACTAAACTTTAAGTGATGGGTTCGATTACCGACCGAGCCAAGTTTTGTTTTGTACCGGAAGCACAAAAATGAAATTTCAAACTATCTGCTAATATGACTTCCGGATTATCCTTAGCAGAGATATTTATTTATTGGAGCTTCGCAGCTTTGGCAATGTTGCTCTTAAAAAAAGCCTCGTAACTTAAAAAGCAACACAATACAAAAAAATTAACGAAATTAAACAAAACAGAAATGGAACACAAAAAAACAGATGAGGAACACAAAAAGTAAAAGGAGCACAACCAGAAAAGGAACACAGAACATAAAAGGATCAAAAAACAGAGAGAAAACACGAAAAACAGATGAAATCATAACAGAAATGGAAAATAAATAGAAACGCAACACAAAACAGAACAGGAAAACAAAGAAATAAATAGAACACCGAAAGCGAAATTAAAAATAAAAACTAAATGAAACACAAAAACGGGACTGGAACTCAAAAACGGAAATGGAACTCAAATAACAAGAATGGAAATCAAAAAGCAAAAATGGAACACAACAAAGAACAAAAAAAGACAAAATTCAAAGCTAGGTACAAAACTGAAAATCGAAACTATTGACATCGGCATTATATTATCTGTTTCTTCAAAATAAGAATCCATGTAAGCTTTACGCTGGACACAAAGTAATTATTGATACAACTGCTTTAATTGAAAGTCGCAACAAGTAGGAGTAACTGAAGGATGGATTAAAAAAAAAAAAAAACATTCATTTTGACGGATTTACTCACTAGATTTCAGCTACTCCACCAACACATCTACGCTGCTGAGCTATATTACTTTTTGGAATGGATGGAACCAATGTTTATATGAATAATGACGTTTGACCAGACCCAATCTATGCCATCTCCTTGACAGGTGGACGGGAGGAATTTGGAGCAGACGAAAGAATTGATGAAATGTTGCCATTGGATTTCATCAATACTGTATGTAGAATTACTCCACATCGCGTTTACCCACATGATAACCCTCCAACGGTGTGGCTTAAGTGCTGAATACTCAGCATCAAGATTCTTGCTATCGGAAAAAATCACAATATTTGTTGGATATCTATGATAACAATATCTAGAAGGCATTTTATCTTTGGATTATGACGGCTGTGGATTTACATAGAATTCAAAATGTAGCGGAATGAATGGATTGATTTAATTAATAACAGTGGTCAGTGATGTTGGACAGCTGACCAGTTGGATGTCAGGATTCTAATCAACTATCCAACACCCCATTTTTTTATACGGTTTTTTTTTTCCGACTCCAAAACTGATTAACTACTGCATTTATGCCTTCATATTGTCCGTTTATTTAATATTGTTATTTATTCGCAATAACATGAAGGTGAATAGAGACTTAAATAAGCTTTGTCTTCTGTAGTTTTAAGTGACGTGTTAGGAAACTTTAAATAGAAGACTAAAATAGGTTCTTCACATCGAGGCCAGACACTTTAAAACTCTAAATTGCTATTCCAACTGCTGCGAAAAGAATATATTTCTTTCTATTTCAATAAAACTTTGAGTCGGGATCTTTTTATGTTACTAACAATTTTCTACGTCGCTATAAGTAATAAAAATCTTAATACATTCATACTATGCGCTTTCAAAATTACAGATTCCTCATTTTACGTATCTAATTTAACTCCAAATAAAGAGACCTCAACATTCCTTTTGTCCATACCCTCGCAAAATCCCGATATCAGAAATTCCACTCTCTCCTTTCCACACACCCCAATCCTTTAATCGAATCACTTACCCCCCATCATCTACCCATAATCCAGAAAACTCAAGACGACGTCTGAAGCTTAAGTGGCCAAGAGGTCTTCTTGTGTATAAGTATAAGTCCATGTAGTACAACTGAATGTAGGTATTGTCAATGGACAATTTTTCACCTCAGGTCAATAATCAAGCCATTTGTTACTATCATTTGTATAATTTATTTGTAATATTTATATATTATTGCAAATAAACGAATGAATACTAAATAAAAAAAAATACTATTTGGACAAGTCCATGGGGCCTTGGTCTCTGCCACCGTTGTTTCAAGCTTTTCGTTCCCAGAAACTCGACCAAATTATTAAAACACCACCTACGAAAGTCTTTTTCAAGGTTATTAAGCATGCGCACCTGGACCCACCCTATTTCCTATTTTTACTAAACCAACAACAATGTATCATCTATTTTGTTAATCTTGTGGGTTCATTTCAACGACCTAACCATGGGAGTCTACTGATTTACCAGATTTTCTTTATGGAAAATCAATTATTTAGGCTTTATTTCAAATGTCCATCGACCCTATCTGCGAGATGACGAAAATGAGGTCCGCTACTCTTAGTCATACGATTTTACTTCGAGCATCAGAAAAACTAAACCAGGCCCTTATTTCAAGTCCTGTTTATACAGGCTTCTTTTATTCTTAATTTAGTAAAATGAAGAGAACGTAGTGTAAGATCAGAATACCGAAACAAGGTGATAAGACCGAAACAGAAATCTGCTTAGTTTACGCAGTCCCTGTGTGACAGCCTTTATTTGTAGTACAAATTATTTCTGCTCCTGAACGTTTCGAAAAAATGTTCAATAGTTTATCTATTACCAGAACAGCAACGCTTCTCTGGATGTCCCCTTAAGGGAAATCTGCTAAAAATATTATTTTTATTTTTCATTGACATACATTAACTCAGGCTGTAAATTGCTGCCAGTTGACTAGATCTATAATTAATTTTCAGCACCCCACTGCTGTTTCCATTCATCGTGTTCGTCTCTGTCCTAATCAGTTTTATAACTACGTACATAATACATTTGTGGTCTCCCGACTTTCATGAATAGAATATACGATATCCCAGTAGAGATAATAACCGTTTCGCATGCAATCATAACACATTTATGAATATGAATGTTTGTTTCTGTTTCCATTTAACTTTTAGTATTAACGGCCAAAGTGTTATAATCGAAAATCTAAAATTAATAGAGCAAAAGTCTATCGTCCCCTTTATGTTTACTTAACAATACTTTATACAACCATAGGCAAATCATTTGTGCTGTTTTGATTACTTTTAATTGCCTGGAACTATATTAATTTTCAGCCTCTTAATTATTTAACTCCCTGTGTCGATTCTTCCTCAAATTAATCAAAATGCAATTTAGTGAAATATACTAAAATTGGATGTAACTCTTTTTAGGACTTTAGGTAATTACATTAAAAGTTTTGGGGGTTAATTGAATTCTACAGGAAATGGAATTTTAGAGGTAAAATTCTTTCTCTACTATAATCCTATTCAAGAAATTACTTCTATCTTACTAGGTGATTATTTTTTACTTATTTCGTATGCGTTTTATTATATTAGTTTGAGTCATTGAAACTTACAAGTCTTTTACTTTTTCCACACATTTTCCTCCTACGAGTTACTTAAAAAAACACGAGTGGTTCAGATATTACTCCATCTTTTAAGGACTAACATTCTAGAAACATAATTATTAACAAAATCATTATATCATCATCTAAGATAATGAAGTGTATGAATTATAACGTGATTCTGAGATAAGAACCCGAAGTCGATGTCCTTAATGCACATTTATCGCTTGGACTTTATAACGACATCGATATAGTCATCTTCAGAGCTTCTAGTAGCGTTGAAGCTCAAAGCAAGCTCCCTCGAAAGACTTTTTAGCGGATTTCCCTTGATCAGGGAACCGCGATATTTGAAAAAATTGCGTTAAATGCCGTGACTTACCAGTATTGTTAAATTTAATTATATATATTCACAATTTAAGAAAGTAAAAATTTAATAATTACAAATGAGAAAAAAAAAGACCATTAATCATTACTTAGGCTCGTACAATCGGTTTCGCCAGTTAATCTTATGGGAAAAAAAATCGTTACACAGGGGGTACGTAAACTAAGCAGATTTCCCACATTGTGGATTGACCTCCTGTTCATCTCATCAATATAATGAATAAAAATTAAAATGTTACGTTGGGTTTGAATTGTTTAGAGGGCGAGGTATTCAAAGTGAAAATCGACTGAGTAGAAATGGTGTTTAAATAAAATCTAAATCTAAAAAAAATACAAATAACACATAAATATTCTATTCAGCAAAAACATGTGTAGAACAATAGTTGTGGAAAATTAAAATTCCAACAATATTGGTTATATAACATTTTATGATCCGACTTTGAGTACCCGATATATTTCGAATTTTCCATTACTCTCTCCATACCCCCTTCCCCCAGGCAGTTTTCAGACATTACCGTGTATAATATTCAGTTTTCTATGAAATGAATAAATATCGAGCATGGTGTTGATCAAATAAAAATCATTTATTATACATCGTAAAATCCTAAATGGTGACGTGACAGCGAAAATAATTGGATATTCCTGAAACATTAAGATCAATATTTGGAATTTATGCTTCAAACAAAGTGGCTTACGATATGGCATCTTATTTCTAGTGTGAAAATATTAGGAGTAGGGGTTTAAGGAAGGCTGGAAACTAAAAAATAACTCTGTTAATATCCAAGATAGAAAAAAAAAGGTATAAAACGACAGTATATGATTGAACATAATATTTTCAATATGACTGGCTTAATCTATAATTTTACATAAAAAGTTTGAATAAGTGTGATAAAGATCAAATGGAAATTGTGACCACTAGGCGGTAACGCACACACACACACACACACGTTCTTAGAGTAAATATTTTATTAAAAAGGGTAAATGAAAATGAGTTCCCAATCAATCCCTCTCTACTGTTTGACACACCGTGAATAATTCAAATCCTAATCACGGATAGCATTTATTATAATTAAATAGTATCTACCTATAATACACATATTTTCTGTCAAAACCACTCCGTGCACGCACAGTTTAGAAATAGTCGGTTGTAAGTAAATAGAAATGCCAATAGTGCCAACAATTAACAGGAAATAAGTTAACACAATTAACTGTGTTAGCCTCCGTAAAACTTCCCTTTCAGCTATGGGTAGTAACATTGCTTTACTTAATTATTCAAGACATTAAAGAATTTTATTTTTCTAGTAATTAATAATTATAATCATAATAAATGATTTATTCATACATGACATATGAAATTATCGTTTGATTCTTATTGAATTACTCAGTTCTTGCTTTTAAAGTTTACGGCGGACATTACAAAGAGGTAGATAGATAAAGAGCTAGTTTTATCAAGGCTCGAGGTCATCAAGGCTTCTTATCAGTCTAATGGTAGGAAGGTGAGGGCGGAGAATACATGAGAGAGATTGATAAGAAACATCTGTCACTGACAGCTGACCCTTTTGCCTGTAGGCTCGTTTATTTGTCGAGATTTAACACTAAAATTTGGAATGTTATAGTCGAGCGACAAGAAATGTAAATATTTTTCGGAAGTTTAACAAAAGTAAAAATTGCTGTTACACAAAATTTCTTCTGTACTCTTATGCACTATTTTTTTCCCCTTTTACAGGTCGATTTAAACTTTGAACCGTAAAATTATAAGCCGCGAAAGTGTAAAATGCGTATGACTAAACCTTTGTAATTTCAACTAACACAACCAAAATACAAAAGTAGAAAATATAAAAGAAGGAAGAACATCGATGACCTTAACATTTCAATTTATGTAAGCACCAAAAAAAAGCACGATAAAAACTGAAATTACTGGGTAAATTTAGAAATAAAAATATAACTCCACCTTATACTTACTGAGGCCAATAAAAGTATTTAAGGCAATACAAAAGATCTCCGGGTCTCACCAAACCCTCATTATTTTTTTACTGCAAATGGTTCCCCCTCCTGAACATTTATAATGCATTTGCCTTTAATAACTTTCCAGTAGTTCTAGAATATTTGTCCCTCATTTTTTTTTTTTTTTTATCGTTGTCACCATTACACATTGTTTATAAATTCCTGTATATTCTTCTAAATCTCTTCTCAACTGAGGTCATACTGATCAAATGCAACTGGTGTCAGTTAGAATAAAGTAAAATTATACTTTTGAAGTGTATCAGTATGCATTCAATTAAGAAAGAATTTAAAAGAATATACAGAGATTTCAAAACAATGACTGTTGTTGTCAATGGAAAAAAGTCCGTCACGCAGGGGCTGCGTAACCTAAGCAGATTTCCCACGTGAAGTTTTACAATAGATAAATCCGCCTAATAACAACAGTAGTAGTAAGGAATCTTTAAACCTATTCACGAGGGACAAATAGATACCGAAACGGCCCGCCCTCCGGCGGAGAGTCCCGAAAATAGCCGACTCCTGCCGACCACACACATGCATACAAATGCAAATATCTCGTTTAATATTCAAGATACAGAATAAATGTATTGAACAAAATTTATATTAAATTTAATTTGCAATAAGATTAATTCTATATAATTTTTCGATCTGACGCATAATAACGGAGATATTTTGCATTTTCAAAAATCCCTCCTCTAAACCCCTCCTCTCATTGGTCCGATTTCAGCCATTAACGAACTTGATCTCTCTTTTTACCTAAAACGCATAAATATGAAGTTTGGTAACGATCAAACAAAAATTGCGACCACTAGAGCGTTAACAGACAAATATATATATATATATATATATATATATATATATATATATATATATATATATATATATATATATATATATATATAATTTTGAACGGACCTCATTTTCGTCATCTCCTGGATAGGATCGATGGACATTTGAAGAAGTTTTTCGAAAATCGCGTCATGAGTACGACCTCAACAGCTGATTTCCCTAAAGGGAAATCTACTAAAATCAATTAGTGACAAATATTCTCGAACTAATGGAAGTTGTTAAATGCAAAAAAAAAACCATTTTAAATGCCCAGAATTCATTAATTAATTACTGTTGAAATAAATAAAGAAGTTTGGTGAGATCTGAATATCTTTTTTATTCCCTTAAAAAGTATTATTAAAATTACAACTTAATCTAGGCTGTGAGCGACATTTAATAAGAACTCAAACAGGTTTTATGCCACTTCCTACTTGTTCCATAAATTAAGTTAGTAAATAGAAAAAGAAAGATCATAAAGTTCTAAATCTAAGTTAATTAGTAGAGAACATTTGTGAGCTATGGTATTGGACAATTGTAATTTCGGTAATGAAGGTTAGCATATACTTTTCAATAAAAAATTCCAATTATTCACAGATATTTAGTTAAGTCTTATTTGTTTTCTAAGCCAATTGTCTACACCTTAAGTGCTTTTACCATGTAGTTGGTAGGGAAGATGGCGAGTGACTCATACACGGAATTTGAATTAAAAATAGATTCAATTAATTTTTACGAGTATTCCGAAGAAAACGGTATATCCTTCTCTTGTATATAGATTCGTCAAGTTCCTCAAATATTTATATTAGATTACTAAAATATACTTTTGTGAGCAATTAGACTATTTATGCTTTCGAATATAAACTAATACACTGTGACAGAGTTTGATTGGTTAACCCCTAGGAAAGTTATAGCCCGAAGACAACATGCACTATAGCCGTGACGTTCATAGGCCAGCCGTCGGTCAGCTGATGGTGACAGATAGCCCGTATCAATCTTCACAGTAATCTAGACAGGACACTTTAATAACCATCAACTAGATTAGTCTGCCTTCCAAAGACAACATTGTCATTTGAGATGCATAGCAACATAGGGCACCTACTTATAATGCTTGCCTTTATTAAGACTCCACTTGAACAAAAAAAAAAGTCCGTCACACAGGGGATGCGTGAACTGAGCAGATTTTTTCACTTCCTGGGGACCTGACATTATGTATTCTCTATTTGCCCTGTAATTACAGTCCTGAGCCAATAGAACTTGAAATTTAACTTGGCCATGATATGTTAGTGGCTCTTGTGGAAATGGCGGGCTGGTATATCACACAAGTAATTCTATTCAATAATATACACTATATTAGTAAGTAAAAATCGAATTAGTATAAGTGGGGGCTAACTGAAGGCTAAACACACGAACGAATAACTCGCTTAATATTTGAGTTATGAAAAATTTAATGAGCTATTAACTTTTTTTGATCCAACGCAGGAACGGAGAACATTTTTTGAATTCCTGGTGGAACTTCATCCTCTAACGACAGCGAACGTTATTGTTGAATGAAACGGTTAAATATTAATGAAAAGGTAACATTTTAAAAATAAGAATGTAAAATCTTGATTGACGTCAGCTCACGACGCATCCGCATTTGCCTCTGTAAACATTCAATGAAAACAATGTTTGATATTTAAGCTTCGAATAAGTTGGTCAATGATATAGCAGGTTATTGTTAATATCACATGAGTAGGAGAGGGTGAGTAGGCCAAAAACAACTAATATCTCGGTAAATATTCATGATAAAGAAAGCATTTGAATAATAATATCATTTATAGGAAATCATATTTTGCATTATGAACTATTGTGGAAGTTCTATTTTAGCAGATTTCTCTTGTATCTGCTAAACGATTTCTCTCAAGGGAAATCAGCTAATGAGGTTGTAGTTACGACTTCATTTTCAAAAATTTTCTTCAAATGTCCGTCGATCCTACCTAGTAGATGGAGAAAATGAGGTCCGTTACCACTCTGGCGCTCGTAATTTTGTTTCAATCGTTAACAAACTCCATATTTAATGATTTTATATAAAAAGAAAGAGGATGTTAATGGCTTAAATCTGACCAGTGGAAGGAATTTCGAAAATTCTTAATATCTCCGTTATTATGAGTCAGACCGAAAACTTGTATAGAACCTATCTTATTTCAAATGTAATGTTCTATAAATGTTGTTATATAAGTTGTTTCACTATCTTGATTATTAAGCGAGATATTAGCATTTTTTTTTAGTTTTCGGCCTTCAGTAAACCCCTGCTCGTGTTCATTTCATACTAACAATAAGCTGTTACGCTATGAAACACTTCAATTGAAGCCTAAATACCAAATATTGTTGTCATTGAACATTTACCTTTTGAAATATATACAAATAAGTCACGCACGTGGAAAATCTGCTAAGTTAACGTAACCCCTGCGTGACGTACTTCTTTCAATCTAACGGAGAAGAATAGAGGTATTTGGAATTTTTGAAATTCTCCGACGAAATACCTCCTCCAAATGGTCCGATTCCAGTCAGTAACGAATCATCTTCAGTTTTATATAGAATGTTTTAGTTTTGTAACGATCATAAAAAAAAATCGATCGCGTCATTGAGAACTTCCTCAATAGCTGCTTTACTCAGGGGAAGTCTTATAAAAACAAGGAATTTAGAACAGAAATGTAAATTCGTATATTGCTCTCCAGTGGTACAACAAACTCACAAGCCTAAACATTGCAAATGTCCCTAATAGTTTACGTGACCCTAAAAAAATCCATTTAAGATTGATCATGTAAAGCGGCAGGTAAAGTGTTCAGGAAAATCCATGAATAAAAAAAAAATACTATTTACTGAAGTCATAGTATTTTCCGTGAGAGAAGGCACATGTCCAAGGAAATAATGGTTCATATTTAATAGTATTTTTTGCCTCCTCCTTAATAAATCACTTATATGAATTTCGAATCGGTTTCCATCAATGTTGGTTATTTTTCGACTTTCATGTTCATATGGACATATGTTTGTTTTTCTAAAGATATTTCATTTGGTATTTAATTACAAGCGGGAAATACGACTGCTTCAAGAACTGACAGGCTATTAACTTTTTATCTGAGCCTGAACTGGGTAAAGAGGACATCAGCAAAGCCATTCGTGTTCTCAGAAGCATCTCTTTGAAAATTCGTTAACCACCCACTATTTATCTCTGTTTGGTGAGATAATTAACCTTTGCTTACATATTTCCGGAGAGAGTATGAAAGAGCTTTTTGGCATAACTAAATTGGTTGTAAGGCGGCTGACATGTTGTCGTAAACACGATGCTTGGATCTGACCCGGCAAGAGAAAATGTATTTTTCCAACATATTGTTCAGGATATCGCTATGTCTAATTTGTTATTGATTAATAGGGAAGATACAGGGACTGCATTCGATGTATTTTGGTTTATAATTTATGATTTCTAGATTAACATTGACAAGAATGAATTGCTTTTTGGGGTCATCTATAGCAGATACAGAATGTTCGTTTTGCAAGAGCAATAATTCATGTCTAGAGCTTGTAACTACCGCAGCTTGAATTTTCTTTTTTACTCCACAAAAAAAAAATGTTTGAGCCTTATAATTTTCATGACCGATTATTTTTAATTACAGGGAATCCTTGTTAGCTTTATTCCAGTTTCCTAGAAGTTTCATTTTCAAACTGCTCACAATTCTGCCGTGCAGTGTTTGATTTACAAGCTTCGTGAAAGTTTTCACGAGTTTTGTGAGGTTGGATTTTTGTTCTTTTGTTCTTTGATATCTTCGTTATGTTTTGCTTAATTATTGGCGCTTTTCAGGCTTTTGAATGAATGATTGTGTAGAATAAGAAAATTACATCAAATTTCAAACTTACCAATGATAAAGACATATATCCGTAAGCTAACCACTAAGTTTTTCAAATCTTGTAAACACAAAAATAACCCACTCTTCAATGAAATAGGTAATTATAACAAACAAAGCACTGCAAGGTACGTGCACAAACGAACTAAACTTATTTTACTCTAACATAAGAAACTGATTGAATAAATGCCCAGCAGGCTAAACTAAAGACATGTAACACCTTCATCTTAATCCCTATTTTACCCCCATATTAAATAATCATAAGTTAGTCTGTACTTGTTAGTATTATTAGCTCATAAGATGACTTAAATTTGTAAATTTTTAAAATAGCTGATATTCACTAAGTTGCAATATGATTGCCTACGTTTAGTCAATTGCATTTACAAGCAATATTCTACTTAAATAGAAAATTTTATTTTATGATTCTTTTTGTAAAATTGCAGTGGTCAGAAGAAACACTATGAATTATTTTGTAAATTTCTTGTTATTCAATAAAGGATAATTATAAAAAAAAATATGTATTATTGTCTGTAATAATCAGACGATAAACAAATATAATTTTTTTGATACCATGGGTTAGTTCCAATTTTGCCTTACTGATTATGACTTTGAAAATGCAATACATATGTGGATTTCCCATTTATTGAGTTTAAACGGTTTTTAAGCGTTAATTGCTCAGAAATAGTTTAGTAAATAAATCATAGGAATTAAAATACAGGGTGTTTCAAAAACAATATGCGTATTACAAAGTATTAATTTGTCTACTCGGCTATTGGAGAAACGAATACATAGTCTATAGTTTATATCATAGCCACTAGATGTCCGTTGTCTTCTATTTTGCTTGGACAACGTTGGAAACTAGTTTTAATTCCTGCAAAATTGTCTTCAGAAACAAGAGGGTGGCCAGGACTCTTTCCTTTACAAACACATCCAGTATCCACAAAGTGCCGATACTATGTGCGAATGTTCCACTCATTCGGAGGATCAATTTGGTACAATCAACCTGAAACGTCTTTGCACTGTAATCACGGAGTTGCACTTGCAAACTCGAAAGCACAAAATGGTTTATGCTGTGGAGTAGCTATTTTACACACATGTCGGTCACCAATTAAAACAGAAGGCAAATGAAATCTAGTGGCTATAATATAAACTAGTCCATGTATTCGTTTCTCCAAAAGCCCAGCCGAGGCGCAGCGATAGAAAGATTGGATAAAATAATACTTTTTAGTACGTATGGTCTTTTTGAAACCCCCTGTATTTCTTTAATATTAAGCAAAGTGATCAAAAATTTCTTTTTAACTCTCAAAACATGTTGTTGGCCTAATTCCAATAATTTACTTTGCTATAAATTAAACTGAAACAAATGTATTTAGTGTATCTGACAACAAAAGTAATTTAACATTTGAAATTAAAAAGAAAGAAGCTATTTCGGAATTCAAAAGAAATTTAAATGTGTAATGTACAATTACAAACAAGAAGTTTAATTTAACTCCTCAAATCTGTTCACTCCTAATATTTGTCAATACAAATATTTGAACTATAAAATAAATTATACGATGAGGTAAAAGCACTTGAGAAGAAAGATTTTGAAGCGCTCTTTGAAAATGAAATTGAATACTGAATGGTTGAGACCTCTTTTAGAATAGACTTCTCTTTGTTTGCTCTTTCTTAAATTAAAAAGAGGAAGCCGGAACATCACGACTAGGAGTAGTCTCAAAAACTCATTTCCCTCAAAGATTTATCCTTAAGAAATATGTACACTCTAAGGAAAAAAAAGAAAAAGTTGTGTGTTTAACAAAAGATTCCTTCCCTCTTTAAATAGGACAAAGCTTCGAAGGAATAATGAACTAGCAGTGATTTGGTAAATAAATGAAGTTAATTACTTCTTTATTTGCAATTAGAATTGTAATTTCAATTTTTGTAGGTGTTCCGTGTAAATAGGACATAAGAGAAAATTCACCAAGCAGGTGGGACTGCGTGATATAACCTCAATTCCAACGTGCTTACACGCTGCTGATCTGGCAGTACAGTATTCCCCAAACTTCCTGTATTGTGAAGCCAATGTACGCAGCACTAAAATTTAATTTCGCCGTGAGGTGATAGTGGCCTTTTTGTTTCATGTGAAAATCTCATTAGTCAGAGTGGGGGTATACAAAATACTGTAAACTATAAAACCGAAATGTCTAAAGTATTAAAAAAACATTTAAAGATCAATAATTTATAGTATTAAATTTGCATCAAGATTGATAAAGTGACATTTTTCGTTCCGAGCCATATAAACTGAGAAATGATTAGGAGAGTGGGGGATTAAGAAAGGAGATTTCAAAAAATCTTAAGATCACCTTATTGTGTATCGAAATATTGTATAGAACAAATTTTATAGAAAATGTAATGTCCTAGAAATGTAGTTATGTACGTTTTAACAACAGAATTTACAATAAGCTGTTATGTAATGAACCACTTTATTTGAAGCCTAAATAATAAATATTGGTCTCATTGGACTTTTGCTTTTTGAGATAAATGCAAAAACATGGGAAATCTGCTTAGTTAACGCAGTCCCTGAGTGTCGGACTTTTTTCCCTTTTTTTATGTGATACTTTCGGATGTGGAAGTGGACTTCATTTTTATAGGATGAATAATATTGCAACTCTACTGAAATATTTTACTTTATTTATGAATACCTCCGACAGTAGATCTAGATGCTTAGCAGGGCTGAAGACTTTCTTATGAAAAAACAGAAAGCATTCTCCACAAATTAAGGAAAGTATTAGGTTATCTTAAATTAGTTATTTCCCTGGAATTTGAAATCTTAGCACATGACAAAATGAAAAAACTAAATTAGTTATTTGTTATTATTAAATGTAAAAAAATGTATTCTGTTTATATATTGTGTTCCGTTCCACTGTGTTTTCTGCAGAATCTTTCGAAGCAAAAAATGAATCCTGGATGAATAGTTAAAGACGCTGACCCTTGAGACTAAAGCTTACATGAACAGATTATTTTGTTGTTCCTATATATTATATAAATCTCACTTCATTTTACCAATCTTCTCGTATGATAGAAATATTATTTTAAAATGGCCGCTATATAAAAGCATCAATTTATTAGGTAACGTGATTCTTCGGTTGACTCCAGGCTTGGCGTCTCCTATCCTTAAATTCTATCGCATGTTTGAACAACACTTCGTGCTCAAATATTCCCCCATCTCTGTTGGAACAGTTCCAAGAAATCTGAAACATAAATATATATTTTAGTGAGTGGGTCTGATTCATCTAAAAAATAAATTAAGTCTGACGATGATGATTTTTTTTTTTTGTGACGGAGAAATATAACTTTTTTTATTATGTATTATATAGTGCTGATTTTCCTTTGAGGTTTCTTTTTGTCTTCTCGATGATCTTGAAATTAAAATAAATAATCAGTAAACCAAACATTCATAATGGCTACTTCAGATTCATCTTAATGTGTAATTTGCCTGATCAAAAGTTTGTGAAGGGGTTAAAGATCTTTCTTATTGACTTCTTAAATTTAAAAAGCCACCATGAGGTATGAGCTACTTTGTTTACGCGTGACTGACTTTATGTTATTTCCAGTCACCTATTACTGTCCTTTAACATTTTTATCCAATTGAATATCAACTTCCATAAACTTCACTTTACTATATTACAAAATGGTACTGAATTGCTACCTTTAATATATATTTTTAGCATATGCCAAAGTAATTCCTAAATATTTTAGCAAGAATTACGCCTCTAAAATTAAAAAAAAAATAAGATTTCTGTTATTTAATAGCATTCCACTACTAAGACTCATTAGAGTGGGGTGGTTATCTACAGGTTACAAACCATTTCTAGTCAAGGTGGAGCTAAGTATCATAATTAAGGAGCTCGTTCTATTGCCCAGGCCAGAATCGAACCCATGACCCTATAATTTATATGACAAAACGTCCATTATTCAATTTGTTAACAGATAAATAAATATATAAACGACGTGGCATTCCGACCGCTTTCATTAAAAATATAGAACTACTAAAATAATATCTTTCAATAATAATGCATAATTAATGGGATATCAGATTTAACTGGATGATTCGTTACGGAGTATTAGGACCTATAACAAGAAATTTAATGCTTGAACGAATAAAAGCCAATGGTAAATAGGATGAAAGAGAAGAGGAATAAAAAAGTAAGATGCTAAGTAGATTGCTTTTTCCTCAGATTTGTGAATTTTATTTTCCTTCATTACCTTTGCCTTCTTTTTAGTTTATTGTAGCTATTTTTCCAGACTTAATGGGAGGGGGTGGGGTTAGAATTGACGAGGCTGAAGGGGATTTTGAGGCACGAATGAAAAAAAAAAAAAAAGTCCAAGGGAAAAGAAAAATGAGGTTGCAGTATAAAAGCTTTACTTCAGATCTGAGGTAATGGTTAGCCTGATTGCGCCTAGGGAAACTAACTCGATTTCCTAGGATTTATATTTCGGAGTAATTGTTACTAAATGCGATTTATTACTGAAATACTTTATACTTGATGCTTATTATATAACTTTAGGCATGAATCATATTTAGTTGCGTTTTTCTACTTCATATAGTTTAGGAGTTTAATTTATTGCTTCATAAATCAATGTCTCATTCAGTTCAGAATAACTTGAAGCGGGGGAGCGTTCAAATATGCTTCAGAGTTAATAAAAATGAATATAACTGCATATGGATAATATGCTCCACGCTATAATATTACAATATCTCTGGAAATATGTATATATGTTTTTTAAATTTGCTTTACAATGACGTTTAAAACATTAATCAATATTAGTGGTTCTTTTCTAACCTATATGAGATATTACTTCAATCAATAAAATCCAGGGAAAAAAATCGGTGTAAACATCATTAATTAAATTGTTTAATAGCTCTCATAAGCAAGAACTCCTTAAACTAAGCTTATTATCCACATCCTAAAATGATTCAAGTGTGATACTAAGTTTGGTCATTCCTGCTCATTGAAATGTAAGTGAGAAAGTCCTTAAACAAGAGTGGGTTTTTAATAAAATTAGGAAATAAGAAATCATAAATGTGTTAATATAGGACTTTATGAAAAATGCATAAAATAAGCAGTATTGGGTATTTGGATTCATAATTGCATTTCGTATATCATGCATGAGGGGTGTGTCTTCTCTTTAAATTAGAAATTCATTATTTAGGAAGCGGTTGAAGACCATTTAACGTTTTACCGAAAAAATGTGGGCCGATGATTCTTCCCTGGAAGATATCGCACCGGTTTTTTACTCGATACTGTGCAGGTGGAAAATGTATTTTTTTTTTTAATGTCAGAATTCATTCCTTTCCCCGTATACTTGTTTCAACGATAATTTTGTTGACTAAAACGTTTGTCAATTTTTCAATTTTCAATGAAATATGCCGTATCTGAAATAAGGAATTGTACATTTTACGACTAGCGATGGGTGAAATAGAAAATTTCACTGATGCAAACTAGTATTAGAATTTGATTATCTACAAGAATCCGTCCTAAAAGGCATCTCATTATAAATTCCAAAATTATGGTTGCTGGAGAAGTACTGGAGAAGCTTATGAGGATGAATATGGGCTGAAGGGATTTTTCCTGGAGTCCCAATTATGCCACACCAAATCTCAGCCATGTATTAAAATAAATGGAGATTTTAAGGGGGTGACACGGGAACTTGGGGCATATAACTTCTACATATATCTATATATAATAAGTATAGAAAGAAACATTTATGCAAATAAAAACATTAATTTATATAATAAAGAAATGTGATAAAATTCTTAGTCCTCGTTTGTGCTTTAGCTCTCCAAGTTCTGATTCCCATGGTGGGTGAAATAATCTATGTATGACCTCTATCTGTAGCTAAAATCATGAAACAAAGCTAATCACAATTCGGCCAATAAAGACCAAAAGTATTTTGACTCAAACAAATAAAAAAAACTTGCAACCGGCAATTTTTAAGGAAGAACAAAACCTTTTCTACATTCGAGGCGTGAAGTGATTGGTGAAAAATATTTTAATCGAACTCAAAATAACTTTCCGCTGCTTGAGTAAAGGAGTTTTTAAATGGTTTTCTTACAATTTTTTTTACGATATCACTAAATAAAAACGAACCACTTCTATGAATGGTCGTATGGATTGAGTGATTTAGTAATTCGAAAATTCATTTGACTTTTATTAAATATGCTCACGAAAAAATGACAAGTCGCCATCTAAACAACTCGAAATGTATTTATCTGACAGCAAAGGCCTAACTATTATTGACAGGAATTTACAATTATTTATTTATTAACGTCCACTTTTTGCAACTTAGGATAATCGGGACGGGTTATCTACAGGTTACCACCCTTTTCTAGCCAGGGTGGGATTTTAGGACGTTATTTAATGAATTTCGTCACTAAATAATTTCCTTTGCCCAGGCGAGAATCGAACTCGCCACTCTAGGTTTTCCATGTGAGATAAAGGTCAACGCTTTAATTCGCATGGCTAACCTGAGGCCCAAGAATTTACAAAACGAAATCATTAGTCCAACATTGGATAGGAATGACTAATGGTACGATAGGATAAAATGTCACGATTAGCCATAGATGCATAAAATTGGCAATAAAAATAGCATTAACGTTTATAGATAACCCTCCTTTCAGCCTTCGTTGATTGTTGATATTGTTCATTTTGTCCCATGCTTTGTTTTTTGCATTTTACTTAAATGTTTTTGTAATGAAATATTTTGTTTGCTTTATTTGCATTATATATAGTAAACCTGCATTGAACCGGAACTGTCTATAAATAAATAGTTTTGATGAGATTGTAAAGGGAAAAATGACAATAGAGAAATATTTTAGCAAGCTATTTCTGGATTGCTATCGATTTTCCATTAATAAGAGATAAAATTCACCTGCCCATTTATAATTCAGTTGATCTTAACTCACGTAAACTACGAAATTGTCTGAGACAATTAGTACATCTGTAATATTTATATTTCAAAGCATTGATTCTTACTCTTCGGCCTACACAGTGAATGTTTATAAACTCTCTCAACAGGTTATTTGACTAAACACTTGATTCGAATGATCGATAGTTATTCCATTAGCCCCAAGAAGTTTATTCTCTGTCAGTCTAAGCGGTTATCCAAGGTAAAATGATTTTCAATGTTTTTGTCAAAGTTTACCCGTTGTGACCTCCCCATTTGACTATTTTATGTATTTCACTTAGCTGAAACAGGATTGTTCTTAAAGTTTTGAAATTTACTATTTAGGAAATTATTAATTAATTAATTAATTAAATTGAATTGTGTTTTTGATTAAAATTAACTATCGGGTAGGTGGTTTAGTGGGGAGTAAATATAAGAAAATAGAATTTCCTCCGTACCTATTAGTGATACAGAAGATTTGTGAAGGACGTGTTTGTTTATCTTAAAAATATCTATTCTTCTTATTCTGGGCCCAATATGTTTTATATATTCGTCACATTTTTTGGCAAAGGCCACCAATAAAAAACATTTTTTGGTGCAAATTTTATTGAAACATGTAGGGTAGGTTCCTTAAAGTTTGCACCGAAAAAAATGTATTTTTATTGGTGACCCTTGCCATAAAATATGATTAATAAATAAAAATATCTATAAATTATGTTCTATGACATATTTTGATCTGATGCATTGGAAAGGATATATTTCACCTCACTTTCAAAGAAATAACAGAATCAAAACATTTTATTTCTTTAATTTTTAGAATTACAAGAAAGTTTTTTTCACCCACACCAGATCTTCATTCTGCAGTATCCCTTATACAATTTACATTTCTATTATTTATAACAACAATATTCACCGTGTACAATTGATAGAGATGTATTGTGTCACTCACAACAAATTTATATATTATAATATGCCTAATGGACTTTTTCAATTATTTAAAATCAAAATACCCTCCGTGCACGATTCATAGGCAAGCCACCAGGTTCATAGGAAAACCAGATTTTAGCAGATATTGAGGTCGTACTCATGACGTGAGTTTCGAAAAAATTTCTCAAATGTCCATCGATATATATATATATATATATTCATTCTGAGGATTTCGGCTATCTGCTCCAGCGGTTGGAATTTTTATTTTGCAAATTTTCAATGGAAGTGCGTCCATCTTCGTCAGGCATTAATTTGATTTGAATGGCTACTTCTATTGACCATATGTTTCTGGAGTTTTTTTATTTAAAATCACAATACCAGCCAGGAACAATTCATAAACAAGCCTTGAGCCACCCAACTCAAATTTTTATCTTCCATTATCCCTAATTAACTTTACTTTCCCATTATTTAAAATCACAATACTCAACAAGAAATGTTTTGTGTCACTTGCAACAAATATTTATTTCGAATTACCCCTTATGGACTTGTCCAATTATTTAAAATCACAAGACTCATCGTGCACAATCCATAGTGAAGTCTTGTGGCACCCAAACCAGATTTTAGCAGATTTCCCTTCAGGGAAATCAGCTATCGAGGTCGTACTCATGACGCGAGTTTTGAAAATTTCCCTCAAATGTCCATCGATCCTACCCAGGAGATGACGAAAATGGGGTCCGTTCAAAATTATATATATATATATATATATATATATATATATATATATTTGTCTGTTAACGCTCTAGCGGTCGCAATTTTTGTTTGATCGTTACCAAACTTCATATTTAAGCGTTTTATGTAAAAACAGAGATCAAGTTCGTTAATGGCTGAAATCTGACCAGTGGGAGGGGGGATTTTTGAAAATTCAAAATATCTCCGTTATTATGCGTCGAATCGAAAAATTGTATAGAATCAATCTTATTGAAAATTAAATTTACTATAGATTTTGTTCTATACACCTATTCTGTATCTTGAATATTAACCGAGATATTGGCATTTGTATTCTGTGTGGGGTCGGCAGGGGTCGGCTATGTTCGGGACGTTCCGCCGAGAGCTAGTGCGGGCCGTTTCGGTAACTATTCATCCCTCGTGAATAGGTTTAGGGTTTCCTTACTATTACTATTGTTATTAGGCGGATTTCTCTATTGTAAAACTTCACGTGGGAAATCTGCTTAGTTTACGCAGCCCCTGCGTGACTGACTTTTTTATTTTTCATTATCTCTAATAAACTTTACTTTCCTATTATTTAAAATCACAATACTCACCGTGCACAACTATAGAGATGTATTGTGTCACCCACATAAGATATATATTTTGTATTATCCCTAATAAAATTTATTTTCCTATTATTTGAAAACAGAATACCCACCATGCATGATTCATAGAGAAGTTTTGTGGTGCCCACATCATATTTTTGTATTGCATTATCCCTTATGAACTTTAGTTTACTATTGTTTAAAATCGCAATGCTATCCATGCACAATTCATAGAAATATATTGTGCCACTCACACGAAATTTTTATTTTGTACTAACGCTAATGGATTTGTCCAATTATTTAAAATCACAATACTAACCATGCACTTTTCATAGAAAGGTATTGTGTCACTCCCAGCAAATTTTTATTTTAAATTAACGGTAATGGACTTGCCCAATTATTTAAAATCACAATACTCACCGCACACAAATCGTAGACGAGTCTTGTAGACCAGATTTGTATTTTGCATTATCCCTAACGAAGTTTATTTTCCTATCATTTTAAACCACAATACCCATGTTGTATTATTCATAGATGTGTATTGTGTCACCCAGACCAGATTTGTATTTTGCATTATCCCTAACGAAGTTTATTTTCCTATCATTTTAAACCACAATACCCATGTTGTATTATTCATAGATGTGTATTGTGTCACCCAGACCAGATTTGTATTTTGCATTATCCCTAACGAAGTTTATTTTCCTATCATTTTAAACCAAAATACCCATTGTGTATTATTCATAGATGTGTATTGTGTCACCCAGGCCAGATTTGTATTTTTCATTATCCCTAACGAAGTTTATTTTCCTATCAATTTAAACCACAATACCCATTGTGTATTATTCATAGATGTGTATTGTGTCACCCAGACCAGAGTTGTATTTTGCATTATCCCTAACGAAGTTTATTTTCCTATAATTTTAAACCAAAATACCCATTGTGTATTATTCATAGATGTGTATTGTGACACCCAGACCAGATTTGTATTTTTCATTATCCCTAACGAAGTTTATTTTCCTATCATTTTAAACCAAAATACCCATGGTGTATTATTCATAGATGTGTATTGTGTCACCCAGACCAGATTTGTATTTTTCATTATCCCTAACGAAGTTTATTTTCCTATCATTTTAAACCAAAATACCCATTGTGTATTATTCATAGATGTGTATTGTGTCACCCAGACCAGATTTGTATTTTTCATTATACCTAACGAAGTTTATTTTCCTATCATTTTAAACCACAAGACCCATTGTGTATTATTCATTGATGTGTATTGTGACCACCAGACCAGATTTGTATTTTGCATTATCCCTAACGAAGTTTATTTTCCTATCATTTTAAACCAAAATACCCATTGTGTATTATTCATAGATGTGTATTGTGTCACCCAGACCAGATTTGTATTTTGCATTATCCCTAACGAAGTTTATTTTCCTATCATTTTAAACCAAAATACCCATTGTGTATTATTCATAGATGTGTATTGAGTCACCCAGACCAGATTTGTATTTTGCATTATCCCTAACGAAGTTTATTTTCCTATCATTTTAAACCAAAATACCCATTGTGTATTATTCATAGATGTGTATTGTGTCACCCAGACCAGATTTGTATTTTGCATTATCCCTAACGAAGTTTATTTTCCTATCATTTTAAACCAAAATACCCATTGTGTATTATTCATAGATGTGTATTGTGACACCCAGACCAGATTTGTATTTTGCATTATCCCTAACGAAGTTTATTTTCCTATCATTTTAAACCAAAATACCCATTGTGTATTATTCATAGATGTGTATTGTGTCACCCAGACCAGATTTGTATTTTGCATTATCCCTAACGAAGTTTATTTTCCTATCATTTTAAACCAAAATACCCATTGTGTATTATTCATAGATGTGTATTGTGTCACCCAGACCAGATTTGTATTTTGCATTATCCCTAACGAAGTTTATTTTCCTATCATTTTAAACCAAAATACCCATTGTGTATTATTCATAGATGTGTATTGTGTCACCCAGACCAGATTTGTATTTTGCATTATCCCTAACGAAGTTTATTTTCCTATCATTTTAAACCAAAATACCCATTGTGTATTATTCATAGATGTGTATTGTGCCACCCAGACCAGATTTGTATTTTTCATTATCCCTAACGAAGTTTATTTTCCTATCATTTTAAACCACAATACCCATGTTGTATTATTCATAGATGTGTATTGTGTCACCCAGACCAGATTTGTATTTTGCATTATCCCTAACGAAGTTTATTTTCCTATCATTTTAAACCAAAATACCCATTGTGTATTATTCATAGATGTGTATTGTGTCACCCAGACCAGATTTGTATTTTGCATTATCCCTAACGAAGTTTATTTTCCTATCATTTTAAACCACAATACCCGATGTGTATTATTCATAGATGTGTATTGTGTCACCCAGACCAGATTTGTATTTTTCATTATCCCTAACGAAGTTTATTTTCCTATCAATTTAAACCACAATACCCATTGTGTATTATTCATAGATGTGTATTGTGTCACCCAGACCAGACTTGTATTTTGCATTATCCCTAACGAAGTTTATTTTCCTATCATTTTAAACCAAAATACCCATTGTGTATTATTCATAGATGTGTATTGTGTCACCCAGACCAGATTTGTATTTTTCATTATCCCTAACGAAGTTTATTTTCCTATCATTTTAAACCAAAATACCCATTGTGTATTATTCATAGATGTGTATTGTGTCACCCAGACCAGATTTGTATTTTTCATTATACCTAACGAAGTTTATTTTCCTATCATTTTAAACCACAATACCCATTGTGTATTATTCATAGATGTGTATTGTGTCACCCAGACCAGATTTGTATTTTGCATTATCCCAGATGAAGTTAATTTTCCTATTATTTTAAACCACAATACCCATTGTGTATTATTCATTGATGTGTATTGTGACACCCAGACCAGATTTGTATTTTGCATTATCCCTAACGAAGTTTATTTTCCTATCATTTTAAACCAAAATACCCATTGTGTATTATTCATAGATGTGTATTGTGTCACCCAGACCAGATTTGTATTTTTCATTATCCCTAACGAAGTTTATTTTCCTATCAATTTAAACCACAATACCCATTGTGTATTATTCATAGATGTGCATTGTGACACCCAGGCCAGATTTGTATTTTGCATTATCCCTAAAGAAGTTAATTTTCCTATTATTTGAAACCACAATACCCATTGTGTATTATTCATAGATGTGTATTGTTACACCCACGCCAGATTTGTATTTTGCATTATCCCTAACGAAGTTTATTTTCCTATCATTTTAAACCAAAATACCCATTGTGTATTATTCATAGATGTGTATTGTGTCACCCAGACCAGATTTGTATTTTTCATTATCCCTAACGAAGTTTATTTTCCTATCATTTTAAACCAAAATACCCATTGTGTATTATTCATAGATGTGTATTGTGTCACCCAGACCAGATTTGTATTTTTCATTATCCCTAACGACGTTTATTTTCCTATCATTTTAAACCACAGTACCCATTGTGTATTATTCATAGATGTGTATTGTGACACCCAGACCAGATTTGTATTTTGCATTATCCCTAATGAAGTTAATTTTCCTATTATTTTAAACCACAATACCCATTGTGTACTATTCAATGATGTGTATTGTTACACCCACGCCAGATTTGTATTTTGCATTATCCCTAATGTACTTTATTTTCCTATTCTTTAAAATCATAGTAGCCTCTGTGTATAATTCATAGAGATGTATTGTGTTGCCTATATTAGATTTTTATTTTGTATTAGCACTAATGGTCGTGTAAAATTATTTAAAATCAAAATACTCACCGCGTACAATGCATAGAAATGTCTTGTGGCGGCCACATCAGATTCTTAGTTTGCACTATCACTAATGAACTTACTTTTTCTAAGATTTAAAACCAAAATGCCCACCGCAAGACAAACATTATTGTTTGTGTTATCAAAAGGTCTGTCCTTCTAGAGAATTGCCGTACACCTCAGCTATAACTTATTGTGAGAAGTCGTTTCTTCCATATCTGAGCAGGCTGAAATTCCTTCTTATGAAATACCGACGAAGACCCCATCCCCAGACTGGATGCTGTGATCCATGCAGATGTATGGGCGGCATGTTTTTGCAAGGCTGGCGTTATATATGGGAATCTCGTTGACAGATCAAGCAGAAGGGTCCTTCAGCATAGCTTACTCATCAGAAGAGCTTAGTGCCAATCGATATCGTGTCCCTTTATCATCAGATGGGCCACCTGAGGGAATGAATAGTTTATCTGTTTAATCTTAAGGGATTATCAATTCAGAACGATTTAATTTGTAGTAGATTTAATTTAAATTTCCTCACGATTTTAAAGGAGTAATATGATATATTTTCACCATTTAGCAAAGGCGACTACGTCCTAGGTTGTACAAAAATTTATTAATTTTGTAACAAATCTTATAATAACATTTTGTCTATAATATGCATTGGTCCTAATAAATTTTATTTCTTGTTCTTCTTCTAAAATCTCTAAAGGATTAGAGTCAAAAGATATTAACAAAACTTTAAGTCACCATTTAACATGTTTTTTTTGAGTGACATCAACTATTGAGTTTGCACTCTTGGCACGATTTTTGGAAAATGTCTTCAAATCTCTATTGATGCACCATGAAGATGAAGGAAATGAGGTCCGAAAATCATACACATTTATCTTGCTTTTGAAAGCTTAGTTTTTGTTTGACAGTTACCATACTCGATATTTAAGCCTTTAATGTAAAACTAAATATCAAGTTATTGATTGGGTGAAATCGGACTAGGAGAAGGGAGAATAGCAAATTAAAAATACCTCCTTTGTTATGATTTGAATAAAAACATATCAGTCTTGTGGAAAATTTATTATTCAAAAAACTATTGTTTTGATAATGTTTCAAAAATGGGCATGAACAATTAAAATAAAAATCTGTGGTAAATACCTCAAAATATGCTCCAGCGTAGTGGAGAACGCTTGATGAAGTTGACTTATGTTCAGAAGAAAGCTTAAATAAAATATAAAATAGTTACTGCGTTGTGCTAAGGTTATTAAATTGACTGATATTAAGAAACCTTCAACAATTTTGTCTATCACTTTAACTACATACAATATTTTCATCATAATTAAACATTAAAAAATGTAGACACTTTGATTCAGTATGTAAAAAGAGAATATATTATTAGGCTGAATGATAAATTAATTGCAAAAATTTTATTCTTTCTGAGATTTTAAAATTTAAAATTATGACAAAAAAATAATAAAATATAACGCGATATTCAAAAACTTTCTTCAAATGTCCATCGATCTTACCGATATATATATACATACATACATTTGTCTGTTACCACTCTAGCGATCGCAATTATTGCTTAATCGTTACCAAACTCTATATTTAGTCGTTTTATGTATAAAGAAAGATATAGTTCGTTGATTGAGATAAAAATTATTCTGATTCATTATAAATTACAGTACTAGATATAGTAAATAGTTTTCAATAAAATTAATACGTTATATTAATATATATTTCATTAACGGTTTTTATTTCCGATTTAGAAATCGGCCTATTTGTTTATATTTCAGAGGGGAAAGATTTCTTATTACCGTTTGTACTTATTCACTTAATACTCAAGATGGTGTTGTGTTAGCAGTATGTAGGTTTATCTAATATTAAACTTTGCGAGGGAAATCTGCTTAGTTTACGCAGCCCCTGCGTGACAGATGTTTTTTTTTTTTTTTTTTATGAAATTCACGGTATTTATATTGAACGCAATTAAATATAGTGATTCAAAGAGCCACTACATTTTTACTTCTTTAATTCCTTAAAATCCAACTTCGCCGAAGAACAAAAAGATCTGGATTTATTGATGAACATTCTTTATTAGAAATATAATAAGCTTTGTGCTTCTAATAATATTACCAATTTGTGATACATTATGTATGTTGTTACATATTACATGCAGGTATGTGAAAAATGCCCAGACATCCACAGGGCTATTGAGGAAGTGTGGCCATTTTTCCACTACCTCCATTATAATTCACTTCCACCGTCCAGAATATCAACTTAGAATATATTACATATTCTGAAGTGAGCATGCAGAGTTCAATATTTCCCAACCATTTTGGCATGATTAAATGCAGCTATTTGAGCCTTACTTTTGACATTTTTTTTAAAAAAATGGAAATGACAATAAAAAAGGTAGTTTAGCTGCTGTGCCAATGGAACTTACAAAAAGTCCGTCACGCAGGGGCTGCGAAAGCTAAGCCCATGTGAAGTTTTACAATAGAGAAATCTGCATACTGGTACTGCAACTGAAACGGCTTGTGAATGAAAGAATAATTATATTTTAATAACTCAAATTTTAGTAGTCCAAGAACTAAAGAAGGGGGGGGGCGGATGAACAGAACTCTTTGCATAAATCTCACAAAGTCACGAAGGTAAGGTAAGGAGTAAGTTAGAAGAAGCTTCCACCTGAGCCGAACTATACCCGACCACAGACTTCATTCAATTTTTCGAAAATAGCGTCATGAGAACGACTTCAATAGCTCATTTCACTTGGGGGAAATCTGCTAAAATACCGTTTGGGCCAATGACCCATATACGTTACTGATAAATAAACAATGAATGCTCTGTTGGATGTCTCTTTATTTACTATGTAATTATAAAAGAGACCGAGGGGTTATTAATGGTATATATTATGTATGTAAAAGCCAAGTATTAAAACTCAATGTTCTGAAACAATTGTTATATTATAAATTATTATATCTGATACGATGTTATATTATCACCCTTTCTTTCGTGACCAAATATCCCTCAGAGGGTTACGTGTTTTTTCATACGTGTTCTCTATTTCTTTATGGGGTTATAAAACTTTTATTCTAAGCATAGTAGCATTATGCAATTTATCGAGTGGACTATATGCATAAATTGTCTGGAATGCTTTCCCTATCAAATCGGCTAGAATTATTTAACTTCAAGATATCGTCGGGTACGTTGAAATACGTCATGCCTACTGTAATATGAAACTTCTTGGGTGGGTGTGCTCAGTACAGACACAACGTTCGCTAAAGAAACTACGTAATGAAATATTAAATTTAAAACTGAAGTAACTCAAACACAGTGACAGCGCTGACAACTGTCAGGTCTTTCTGGTAAGGCTTGTGAAGACAAATGGACAGAAAAGGAGAAACAAAGTTGAAATAAAATTGAAGTTGATCTCACTACAGCAAATACACAACTATCGAAACTCATTGCTCTAGCATGAGGCGTTCCATATTTTAAGTGGTGTACCCAGTGAACACTTTATAGGGTGACAGAACCTGTCAAGCCATGTTTATCACCCATGTCCTGGCTAATTACAAGCCGAGGTAGCAAAGTTTCATTCAAAACTTGCTAAGTTCAAGGAAGTCAGACTATGAGATTTTTTAATTGCTTCTGCGAAACAAAAAAATATTACAATAATAAGATAATATACATATCGGTTTTTAGATTTCAACGGAAGTATTAGTTTTTACACAATCTTGATTAATTTAAAGAAGTTGTATCGTAATTAGTTTTTTTTATGAGTATAATGGAAAAAAACCTCTTCAATTTTTTTTGGAATCTCATTTTTTTTATTCTTTTTTTTATTTTTAGTTGTTATTCAAACAAGATGCTCATGTAATCCAAGTTAGTTAGAAAATGGATTTAATGGCATTGTAAACTTGTGGCCTTGGGTTCAATTACCGAGAGAGCAATTCGGAATTGTTAATTATGCACTCTTTATAAAAAAAGTCCGTCAAGCAGGGGCTCCGCAAACTCTGGTTTATCATATAACAGGGTATTGTTTATGTACAAGTATCATAAGTAGAAACGGGTGTATGCTGAAGGTTTAAAACTGAAAAATGTAAATAACTTGGTTAATATTCAAGATAGAGAATAAATGTATATTACAATATTTATAGTAAATTTAATTTGCAATACGATTGTTTCAATATAATGTTTCAGTCCGAAATGTACAGTAACGGAGATGTTTCGAATTATCGGAAATCCACCCTCTAACCCCCCCCCCCACTTCGATTTTATCCATTAACGAGCTTGATCTTTCTTTTTACATAAAACGTTTATATATCAAGTTTGGTAACGATCAAGCAAAAATTGCGTCCGCGAGAGAGTCAACATACATACATGCACATATATATACCTCAATAACTGATTTCCCGTAATTCCCTTAGCTGATAAGATTGTTAGTTCACACTGGCCAGAAAAATGCTGATTTCTATTACCAATGTGAAGATAACCCATTTAGTCATTGGAGAATAAAGTGAACGTATTACACTTTATTTATTTACGCCAAGGGTGGGTGTTCAGGTACTTGTGGTAACTTGGGATGACTTTAGAACCTATGCTGAATATTTTAAAGATAAGAAACTCATAGATATATTTTCAATTTTGCACAATCTGGGATAAATATAATTTTGTAGTCGTCACGCCCTTAGCAAATGAAAGATTCGTGCGATATTCATTGCTTATTATACGGTTTGGCGAGGATTCTATAAGATCAGGACCTTCAGCCGACCTCAGAGGTAAGGCTAAGATTTAGGCAGACCCTTTAGGCATTTAATCGCCAATCCCGAACTTCTGAGAATTTGATTGATCGACGAAGTTAGTGGCCTTTGTGTGAATGATCACCTAAAGATTATACCTGATTGGGCAGATTTTAGCAGCTGGCTAATCTGAAGTGCCCTGGTATATTACTAAGTTTTTAGTAGACTTTCCTTAAAGGAAGTCAGCTATTGAGGTCGTACTCATGGCGCGATTTTTCAAAAATTTCCTCAAATGTCCATCGATCCTATTCAAGAGATGACGAAAATGAAGTCCGTTCAAAATTATATATATATATATATATATATATTTGTCAGGTCGCAATTTTTGTTTGAACTCCATATTTAATCGTTTTATGTAAAAAGGAAGATCGAGTTCGTTTATGTCTGAAATCGGGCCAAGGGGAGGAGGAATTTTGAAAATTCGAAATATCTCCCTTAGTATACGTCGGATCGAAACATTGTAAAGAGCCAATCTTATTGCAAATTAAATGATATATAAATATTGTTATTTACATATTTTCTGTATCATGAGTATTAACCGAGATATTGGGATTTTATAGTTTTTCGCTTTTAGTAAAAACCCACTCCTAATCATGTTATATTAATAATAAGCTGTTATATCATGAACCTCTTTATTACAAGGTTAATTAAGGAATACTGTTTTCATTGAACTTTTACTTTGTTAGATTTATGCAAATAGGTTCTGTTGATTCCCCCCCCCCTTCTTTTGTTCTCGGATTACTAAAATTTAAGCAATAGTGATTATAATTATTCTGTTTCATTACTAATTAGAACACTAGCTACTGTAAATAGTTTTCAATAAAATGAATATGCTTTATTAAGATATATTTCATTAATGGTTTTTATTTACGATCTAGAATTCCGGTTGGCTGGCTTATTTGTTTACAATTCAGACGATTTCCGTTGTAGAGTTATTAAGTTCTAACTTAAAGATTTCTTATTACCGTTTGTATTTATTCACTTAATATTCACGGTGGAGTTACCAGTATGTATATTTATCTATTGTAAATCATTGCGTGGGAAATCTGCTTAGTTTACGCAGCCGGACGTTTTATACTATGATCTGCTACACCAAGGAAGCACGTGTTAATAAAATTAATTAGAATAAAATGTTAAAAAAACAACTAATTATTATTTTTTAAATAAATGCAGGCTTAAAAGTTTTAAATAACAATAGTAGAACTTAGACTAACTTAGAAATAAGGAAAATTGTAAATTAAATTCTGCTTCAAGGTTGGTCCCGCCATAAAGTCTAATATGTCAAAGTCAGGGAAGCTCACGCCAGTAGCAGTTTTCCTTCCTGTAATGGCGTCTGGGCAAAGTTGCCCCAGCTGAACTAGTTTAGGAGCTAAGTCCTAATCAGTTTACCTCTTACCTAATTACAGACTGTTTCCTAGATATAAGTTCATCAGCTGTACCAGCTTTGAGTTTTATCTAAGCTGCACACTGTAGAATAATTGTAGTTCTTTGTGTCCCATTCCGTGGCACGTATTACATTATTGTATAGATGTCGTTATTATTAAAGTTTTCGGTATTTGTGTGTCTTTATGAGTTTATTCCTTAATATTTTATTTTATAACTTTTATATATTCTGCAACTACTGCTAAATAACTTTATTTGATACCATGGATATTGGTGCCCAGACAGTACATTGTTACGGTTTAACAGGCCAGTATAATACTTTACTAAGTCATAATTATAGTTGTTAGAAGATTTCCCTTAAGGGAAATCAGCTTTAGAGGGCATACTCTTGAGGCGATTTTCGAAAAGTTTCTTCAAATGACCATCGATCCTACCCAGCAGATGAAAAAAATGAGGTCCGTTCAAATATATATATATATATATATATATATATATATATATATATATATATATATATATATATATTTGTCTGTTAACACTCTCGCGGTCGCAATTTTTGCTTGGTCGTTATCAAAATCGATATTTAAGCGGTTTATGTAAAAATAAAGATCAAGTTCGTTAAAGGCTGAAATCGGACCAGTGGTATGAAGGAGGGGGGTTTAGAAGGGAAGATTTTTGAACATTCAAAATATCTCCGTTACTATACGTCGGATCAAAAAATATTACAGAATCAATCTTATTGCAAATTAAATTTACTATAAATATTGATATATGCATGTATTCTCTATCTTGAATATTAACCGTGGTATTTGTATTTTTATTAGGTGTATACGCATAACGGAAGAGATGAGATCGGTTAACTTTACTATTTTTATAAAATTTAATTTACCTTTCGCAAATAGTTCTTGGTGTAGCCATTGTGTGCAGTCAATATATTTATCTATTGTAATATTCTATGCGTTTTTTAGTTAGATCGTTGGTTTTTGATGTTCTACAATTTCGCCCGTTCTTCTGCTTTATATCCTGCTGGTTTTATAGCTGCTAAAACACAACTAGCTTCATAAGAAATACTTCTATTCCTTTCGCAGTTTTAACGCCTATGAGTCGTTGTAGTACGAGTATCTTACGTATATGAAAATTCTTTATGTTCCTTTTACTGCGTAGAGTACAATGCCATACTGGAGTTGTGTACGGTTAATGTATAGTGTAGAGAAAAGACTACTTCGTTTCATATCCTAAAAAATAATAACCATGTTGATTTAGCTACAGAATTTCATTAGAATAATGTCAGAAATTTTCATTTGCTTGAATAATTATTCTTATGTGGTATAAATCATTTATATAATCCGTAAGAAATTGTCTGCAATATTTGTTAAGATGCGATATTTACTGAATATCAGCCTTACAATTTTTATTTCATCGCTCCTCATTCGGGTTTCCTTAAAATATTTGATTTAATTTTCCAAAGGTTTTCCTTCCAGAGATAAGTTAAATCCGTCACTGTTAAACAGCGAACCTAATCAATCTTTGTTTACATTCAATTAAATTCCCGAATTATACTTCCTCAGACTACTGCCACCACTAAGCTTCGTCATTTGTAGCAAACTGTGCATATAATTGGTTTGAGATGACAACGAAAATATCACACAAAGTGTGAATATACCTTGTAAAGATAATTTATACTCTTATGATTTATTTTTGAATTCGAAAAAACAACATTAAAAAATATTATGCATTCTTTGTAGAAAATGAAATTAACAACACAGTCAGGAGATCTTTGAGAGAATTGAAATTACTTAAATCTGGTTTTGAGGAGTGAAATGTTACAATGTTTAGATGGTATGCGTCGAGATGACTGTTGTGGCCCTGTGACCTGAGAGAATGCACTTTAGTGAAAAAGAAATTGGGACATCCACTGTTAGTAATTTGCAGAAGTTGCTTTCAGTCTCTACTACAGACATGAATATTCCATACAAAGAATATAGGAAAAATTAATAGAAGAAAATTAAAATTAAAGAAATAAATTTCCAAATATGATATTATTATTGTTCTTTATTAACGTCCAGTTTTTGCAACTAAGGCTAATTGGGACGGGCTATATACAGTTTACCACCCATTTCTAGCCAGGGTGGGACTTAGGATTTTATTTAATGAATTTCGTCACTAAATAAATTGTATATGAACAACTATAATATAAAAATAACAATAAATGGTAAGAAAAAAATTATAAATTAAACCACTTGACTGGATTAGTTTTAGTCACGTAATTCTAATGACTTAAAACAATCACTGATTCTTATAAACAAATATACACAGTGAGGCCTAAAAGAATACCCGTCACGCAGGGGATGCGTAAACTAAGCAGATTTCCACATGTTGGAATGACTCACTATTGATCTCATCTCAGCATATATTCTCTATTTCAGAGAAATTCGACGATTAGAAATGGGCAGCCAATAAAATATTAATTGGTGCGTTCGTCATGCAAACTATTTGCATGTATCTCACATAATAAAGGTCCGTTCTAAACCATATTTGATATTTATGTTTTGGAATAAGACATATAGGAATATTATATATTCTCTTATTTTAGTGGGGCAGTATTGAAGATAGAAAAACATGTCAACGTTTATAGGACATTACATTTCGGATAATATTAGCTCCATACAATTTTGAACGGACTTTAATTCCGTCATTTCCTAGGTAAGGTCGAGGAATATTTGTGGAGAGTTTTCAAAAATGGCGTGATAAGCACGACCTCAAATGCTGATTTCACTTAAGGGAAATCTGCTAATAGGAAAGATGAGTTCATGATTGTGTCATACACCAGCTATTGAAAAATCTGCCTAGTTTACTGAGTTCTTTTGGAATGGACTTTTTCATCAACTACAAAGTAGGATTCTTCGCGAATTTTAGATATTTAGCAAGGAAAATCTATATCATGAATATGATTAATTAAAATATAAGGTAACGGTCAAAGAATTTCACAGAACAAACGGAGGAAGTCAATACTTAATAGCATACTTAGCTAGTCAACATTAAAAAAAATAAATAAATAAACAATTTAAAAAACTTTTACAAATTTAAAAACCCGCTAAAAACAAATGACGTAACTTAGCACGTGAACAACTAAAACAAACAATTATATCAAGAACTTAATTTTTAAAAATTGTGTCCTAGCTATAATTGTTTGTTTTAGTTGTTCACCTTATATTTTAATTAAGTTTTCTTTCTTTTTCTTTTTTAGGTTGAGATTGTTAATTTAGGTAGTGTTGGTTACGTGAGTTCCATAGGTTTTGTTTATGTCAACAGGCGCTGAAGATGGAGCTTTTGGTTTGAAAGTGCATTCTGTCAAAAATAAAACGTATTGTAGAGAGAAACAGGCAAACTGTGTACTTCCAGAATAATTCGTTCCGCTACCTCCCAGCTTCTCCAGAATAAAAAGATTTTGTAACATTTATACAGGATTTTGGTCCTTTTGGAATGGACTTTTTCATCAACTACAAAGTAGGATTAGTCGGGAGTTTTAGATATTTGTTATTCAAGGAAAATTTATAACATGAATATGATCTTTTAAACACATTTGCGGGATAGTTGTCCGGAAACCTAATTATATATAAGCGTACGGAAGGTTAAATGAAGCAATTATGATTTAAAAATCGATTGATTATATCCCTGTACAAACTCATTCAGTTGCTGTTTATATCGAAGGGCCTAATGAACGATAGCCATCGGATTGGCCTACAAATTAAGGACCTACTTGTCTCGATGTCTCCTACCTCTTTGGTATTCATGGCTCGGAATTCGGAGGTGTCAACATCCGCCCCTTCCTTATCCCTCAATACCCAATCAACCAGCTGATATTTACTCCAAATTCCAGTTGATATTTACTCTCTCCTGTAGGCCTAGCAAGTTTATATTTACTCTGATACACTTGAGGGAAATTGGCAACAAAAATAGGATTCGTGCAAACAAGCAATATGCCCTGATTTCATTTATTTAGTAATGAATGGATGGGTATTTAATAATTTGTCCTAAGTATATATAATTCGTAAGTCGAAAAAAAAGTATATTTTTTTGTAATCGTTGAATAATGGTAACATTACTAAACTGAAATGAGTGAAGAAAGTGAAACATTTTGCAATAGAGTGAAGAAACTAAGTGAAGAAAGTGAATTGCCTTATTAATTAGTAATAAGTATAAATTAAAAAATAATTTGAAGTTGGAAATTAAATGCTTTTAAATGTTTCTTAACATTGTAAGAATTTATTTTAACAAAATAAATTGAAATGTGAATGAATTATTGGTGGAAATAATCAATATAAATAAATCAATAAATTTAAATATAATAATAATAACCTTACTTGTTTATAATCTGCACTCGTTTATAACTGCACTACTTCACAATCATCACTAGTTGTTTTATAACTATGCTTATAACTTTTCACAACCATGCTTATAACCTACCAACAACATACCATAATCTTCACAACATCCTAATTTTGTTCATATTCTGGTTAGATCTGATCATGTATTACACGATTACAGAAAAAAATTAATATTACACTCGTGACGAAAGTAGAATTTACAACTCTCGTGAAATTACCACACTCGCTTCGCTCGTGTGGGTAAACGTTTCACTCGAGTTGTAAAATGATCTACTTTCGTCACTTGTATAATAAATAACTATTCTTAATTATTTAAAATTATAATTTTTTTTTAACATTGGAGTTGAGCTTTATACCTTGAAAACACAATATTACATCAAAATAAAATAATTTGTCTATCACTCGATTTTTATTTAGAATCGAACCAAATGCCTAAGTGGGGCTCAGGTTAGCCATGTGAGTTAAAGCGTTGGCTTTAATCTCGCATGATAAACCTTGAGTGGTGAGTTCGATTCCCGCCTTGGCAAATAGGAATTTATTCAGTGACGAACCAGTGACCATTAAATAGATTCCTTAGTCCCACCCTGGCTAGAAAAGGGTGGTATCCTGTAGATAACCCGTCCCAATTAGCCATAGTTGCATAAAATGGACGTTAATAAATTAATAAAAAAAATTTCAAAAAGTCATTTCCTAATCAGCATTTATTTGACCAAAAAATGTGTATCCTTTCGCCTCCTAATTATTCTTCACTCTGTTACTTAATTTCAAAAGAAAACAATTAGCTCTTTTCTGCTCCTTCGTTTTAACAAATTCAAAGGTTTTTTGGGGAACAATTTCCTAAAGAATGAAATGTGTTTTCTGTTAATTAATTCTTCTTTATTGTAATTTCCCCCTGTAATATTATGTTTCTGTTTCTTAATAAATGTTAATTATTCACAACTTTATATATGTTTCAAACACTGCATCCATCACTTCAGCCTGCTATAACTCTTCAAACATAGCTGAACTAAATTCAGAGCCGAACACATTGAGGTCAAAGGAATCCACTCTACTCGAAATATCGGAATTGGGCAATTTCTCTTCATTCTTCTTCCCCGCTAGTCTCTTATAAGTCTTTCGGTGGTATTACACACTTTCGTGATCTTGAAAACAACCAATTTCTTTTTTTTTGTAAGAATAGTGAGACCAATAGTTTTCTGAAATGACTCGGTTGATCGTTCTTATTAAATTTCAAGTATAGCAGTCTTCTCACATAAAATAGCTGTGAATTTGTTCATAATAATTTTAATAAATTAAGTTCTTTGTATAAAAGAAAAGGCTTATTCTATGTAATAAAAGGAAGAATATATATGCTCAAGAATTCACCTATGAAGGAGGTTTCATAGTGTTATTTATTATACACTAAATAACTAGATAATGGAAATTTAAATATTTCACGATAAAAAAGTATGGAGAATAAAACTTGCAGTAACCATATGAATTTAGATAGGGATGGTCAAAGCGAAGAATTCCCTTGAAATTTAAAATCGAAAATCTTCGCCATTAGAATACATTTTTTACTTCGTACAAGGAAATGATTAACTGTCTAAACTAGAATGAAGTGAATATATATATATATATATATATATATATATATATATATATATATATATATATATATATATGATAGAACCTTTTAAAGTTCAGTAATCCATAAAATTATCCGATAACATCAGGTTAGTAATATCACAGTAAATGTAATCCATCGCTTAACAAAAGTACAAGTATTTCCGATATTTCTGTGGCTGGAAATCTCGAGTAATTTATATCGATCAGTCGAGTGATGAAATGAAATTTCTTTTAAATAGATTTATTAATTTCCAAACATTTATAGATTTTGTAACCGTTATACTGGATTTGGAACGTAAGGTTTGGAGTGATGGAGATTGCTTATTTAAAACGACTTCCAATTTACAAAATAATTAAGCTTTGAAAGTGCTTAAATAAAAACTTCTGAAGAATTTGAACTCCGAGTATATACTATTCTTCACTTTCAACGTACTGCTGTGTTATTAATTAAGCAAGTTGATACATTCTAAATGCCCTTGTTGTAAATTAGCTTTTTAAGTGAAATTTAACTACCAACAGACAATACATGAGTGTGGTAATTTTTCTTTTTTTGTAGAAATCCATGAGTTTTGTGAGAACTTGCATTAAAAATATCAACGTCTGTTGTTTCTTTTCTCATGAAAATAATTTATTTTTAAATGAGAGTCTACTACAGAACTATAAAAAATACGAATATATACTGGATATTATTAATTTAAAGCTCTTTCCATGTAACTTGAAAAATGATACGGAAGAATGATATGCGTTACGATGCCAGAAAACACATTTGCAAGGCCAAAGCCTTTAAGATATCAATAATTGTTAAAAGTGAAAGTCTTAATTTGGGAGAATTACTAAATATAAATATTGATTTGAAAAATTGAATAAAAATATATTTTTACGAGAACCAAAGGCAACACTTTTTACATACAAAACAGCGCGGGACATTGTGTAAATGAACGTAAAAACAAATCAGAAGAAAAAAGCAAGTGGTTTTAATGTTTGAAACTTTTGGGAGAAAATAAATATAAAATGAATGAATTATGCTGTAATGAAAAAGGGAAAATTATAAATAAATGCCAAAAAAAGTTGGTTTATAGCGGTGGGGATGCAGATTAAAGTGCGTGGCTTCGGGATTCTTGGGCCCGTAATACTGGTTGCTATTCACCAGCACAGCAGCGTGAGCAAAAATGAATTTTTAATCTGATGTCATTAAGCTCTAAATTGCCCCATGAGATTCCACTTCAAAAGGTTTCTCTCTCTCTCTCTCTCTCTCTCTCTCTCTCTCTCTCTCTCTCTCTCTCTCTCTCTCTCTCTATCTCTCTCTCTCTCTCTCTCTCTCTCTCTCTCTCTCTCTCTCTCTCTCACACACACACACACACACGCACACACACGCACGCGCACACGCACGCGCACGCACACGCACACCCACACACACACGCACACACACACACACACACACACACACACACACACACACACACGGAAACATGTTTTATACTATTCATATCATTTCCAAGAGTGCCACTGAGAAATTTGGCAGTACAGTCTCGTAATTACCGCTGTTTTTGTCATTTTTACACTAATGGAAATTAATTACATAAATTATTTAATAACACTATAATACTATTATTATCTAACCACGAATTAGAGAGTCTAAACCTGCCCCTAATGAGCAAATAATTTCGATACTGTGGCCAATTAAATGGATTCCTAAAAGGCTAGGATTACGGATTTAACCCTCCGTCGGGCGCACCTCTGGACGAAACCCGGCCTGGGAGGCCGTCCACATTTTTTAACCCCCCACTTTCCACCTAACTAATTTTAATTTAAAACGCTGGTAGGACAGACTTCACTAGGGTCTAAGGAAAACAAATATACTTTTTAGAACGTAAAATAATGACTTTGTTAGAATAGAATGAAGCTTAAACTAAAACAAGTAAAATTGATCAGGCGCATGAGGCCAGAGTTAGACTAGCACTTATTTCTCAAGATATCGACAAACATCCATACAGAATAGCATTAATCTTAGTAAAAGGAACGATTGCAATAGATATATCTTGAAAATACTCATCTTCGAAATTAAGGAGCAATGGGGCACCATCGGCCTCACAAGCCACCCAGGGACCAGACGGGCTGGATGAAGGATGGCAATAGACTAAAGTAGGTGATTCTAAGCATGAATACAAATCAGGAAACTACTGGGAATGGCCCCTCACAGGGGAGACAGAATGAGGCGGGGCATCAAAGAGTATGTTTTCCTGGCCTCTCAGGCCAGCTGCGCCCGACGGAGGGTTAAGCAAAGATTTTCGGCAAAGAGTAGTTCGACCGTTTCCGGCACTGTTCAGCTCTCGTGTGGAGATTTATCTATTGTATAACTTCAAGTGGGAAATGGTGCTTAGTTTACGCAGCCCCTGCGTGATGGACCTTTCTTATTTAATAAATTCCTCCTGGCCTGGCGAGAATCGAACTCACGGTTCTAGTTCTGCGAAGTGTGATGAAGACCAACGCCTTAACTCGCACAGCTAAGAAGAATATAGGTCTTGTTTTTTTCATTCTTTTTTATTTAAGTGAGTAGGTGAAAAGTCTGGGGATTTTCAGAAAATATTGGAATTTAGAGATTGATGTGCTGAATGCTTTCCCCCGAAGCCCTTCTATTCAACATATTCTAGCGGAAGAGAGGTGAATGTACAAAGCCTCACCTTCTGACATTTGGATCGTCTGTTCGGATATTCACGTCTTCTTTATTCACTAATAGAACTCTTTCTCTACCTATATTGAACTATATTATATATATACCAACATTATCTGACAGCGTATTCTTCCTCGCCATATCTATTTCTTATCAACATTATTTATCATATTTGCGATGAGCACCTCAACTAGAAAAGTCCCTCACGCAGGGGCTGCGTGAACTAGTAAGATTTCCACGTAAAGTTTTACAATAGATAAACCTACATACTGGTAACAAACACACGTCCGTGAATATTATGTGATGAAAACCAAACGATAATGAGAAGTAATTGCAGTTAATTTTAATAATCTCCCAACGGAATTCTCTGAATTGTAAACAAACAGGCGTGCCAACCTCTAAGAGCTTAACAGATAGAAATATTTTAGACCAGAAATTAAAACAATTACTGAAATATACCGGAATATAACATATTAATTTTATTAAAAACTATTTACTATAGCTAGTGTCGTAATTTACAATGGATCAGAATAATTTTTATCTCAATCCTACACCGAACAACTACATTATATTCCCTATGTATTTCGTAATAGGATGCCTATTAAGCAGATTTCCCACCTGATGTTTTATGATAGAGAAATTTCACGAGAGCGGAAACTCACGTCTAGACCCGAAGTTAGCCGATCTCATCTCGTCCTTCACAATTAATAAAAAGGCAAATACCTCGGTTAATATTTAAGATAGAGAATAAATGTGTATAACAATATTTATAGTAAATTTAATTTGCAGTAAGATTGGTTCTATACAATGTTTCAATCCGACATGTAGTAACGGAGATATTTCAAATTTTCGAAATTCCCCCTCTAAACCCCTCCTCCCACTGGTCAGATTTCAGTCGTTAACGAACTTGATCTTTTTACATAAAACGATTAAATACCGAGTTTTGTGACGATTAAACCAAAATTACGGCCGCTAGAGTGTTAACAGACATATATGTGTATATATATATATATATATATATATATATATATATATATATATATATATATATATATACTAGCTCAGATAACCAGCGTCGCTCGGGAATTCATTTGAGTCTGAATGTTGATTGTATTTTTTTGGCAAGGCTTTATTTTGCACAATATTTTGACATTTACCCGTCCCAGTGTTTAGGGTTAATACCCGTCGTTTCTGTGGATTTGTTAATAATAAAATTAATTTTTTATGTAAGACTTCACTGTCCTCCATATTGTCATATTTCCCGCTTCCTGTGCATTATACAAAGATTTGAATTATTAAGGACTAAATATTAACATACATTTGAATTAATTTTTTCAGGTGAGGTACCTGGTAGTTCATATTGAAAAGAATTCTTGAGCAAATTTCTCTAAATAACAAAATAAATAACTTTTGTTATGTGCATATTTGCCGAAACTACAATAGGAAACGAAATATCAATATTTTTAATTTCAGGTCTCCCTTATAACCCCCACTCCTGCCCGTCCCTAGAAATAGTATGGCTTATTATAAGGAAGGCGTTAGTTCTAATACACATACTGAGTGTTTTATTTAGTTCGGTTGAGTCTTTTGTGCCAAATAAAATTTTTCACTTCCGCTATAATTTTTAGCGTATATCTCGTTTATAATTCGGTATACGAAAAAAGTGTATATAACAAAAGTTACTCTAAATAGCAAAATAAACAACTTTTGTTATGTTCATATTTGCCGAAAAACCAATAGGAAACGAAATATCGCTATTTTTAATTTCTGGCTTCCCTTAAAACCCCCACTCCTGCCCGTCCCTAGAAATGTTGGTATGGCTTCTTATAATGAAAGCGTTAGTGCTAATACACATACCGAGTTTTATTTATTTCGGTTGGGTTTTTTGTCCCAAATAATATTGTTGACTCCCGCTATAGTCATAAGCGTATAACTCATTTAAACTTCGGAATACGATGAAAGTGTTTATAACAAAAGTTACTCTAAATAACAAAATAAACAACTTTTGTTATGTGCATATTTGCGAAAAAAACAATAGTAAACGAAATATCTAGAATTTTAATTTCAGGCCTCCCTTATAACCCCCACTCCTGTTCGTCTCAGAGAAAATTAATATAGCCTATCTCTCAAGTTGGACCAGACTGCTCACGGTGTGGCAATTTAATTTAAAATCGGTTAAGTAGTTTAGGAGTCCATCGCGGACAAACATCGTGACAGGAGATTTATATATATATATATATATATATATTGTTTTGAACGGACCTCATTTTCGTCATGTCCTGGGTTGGATCCATGGACATTTTTCGAAAATCGCGTCATGAGTACGACCTCAATAGCTGATTTTCCTTAAGGGAAATCTGCTAAAACAGTTAATGCCAGAATAAGATTCCCTAACTTGACTCTCGCAATCTCATTGATTGTGCCGGTAGTAATTCATTATCATTAAGACAACGTAGAGATAAAAATTTCAGGCGGAGGAGCGAGTGGATCTCATCAAATATTAAAGGGAGCGCACAGAAATGTCAAGTTGGATTATTCCACCTGTGATTCTACTATTTCAGTTAAACCATGAGTAAACTAAGATAAAATACTCTTCAGAATTCTATTAAATATTTACTACAGCTCTTAGGACATTTCAAAATGAGAATTAATTTACTTAATTCTTGGCGGCCATTCATATGACATGTAATTCTGTCATATGTTAAACAAAATAATCTTAATAGTTTTCTACATACATATTTATACACCTTTGGATCATTCATTTGACAAATAAATTGTAATTACATATTCATCAACTTGGATCATGGAGCTTAGGTTTTAATCTCTCATGGTAACCCAGCGTGGTGAGCTAGATTGGCTGGGCGAATAAGAATTTATTTAGCGAGGAACTTATTAAATAAAATCCTTAGTTCCAACCTGGCTAGAAAAGGGTGATGACCTGAAGATAACCCGTTCCAATTAGCCATAGTAGCAAAAAACGGATGGAAATAAATAATAACAATTGTATCATGACGCCTCTATAGAATTTGGTGTGTAGATATTAACACTTTGACTGCGGCTGACGACACGTTGTCGGTTCCGTGAGTTGTTCCCAGGGGCAGGCCCCGACACGTTGTCGTCAGGTTATAAGACAAAGTTAAATGGTTGGGGATTGCGAGATCAAGTAAAGATCTTGAGATCCTTGCGAATCTTACACAAACTTATACCAGCGGGCATAAGTGCTATCTAAAGAGTATGTTGGGCTTAAAAATGAATTTTATTTACCAAACATTAAAGAAATACCGCGAAAAAGGTCTTGCAAACTGGAAGTCTTCCCACCTACAGATGACTTACGAATTAAACAATACGTCGCATTTCGTGGAAGATATTCCGTAATATATTATTGGCTTATTGGTAATGTGAAATGTCTAAAAGTGGGCGTTTACTTAATGCAGAATACTAAAAAAAGTAAATACCACAGTCAATCATGGGTCCCAGAAGAGAAATCTGCAAAAGGGTGTTTTAGTTTTGCTAACCTTTTAACTGATACTTTAAAACTTTTGCTTTGGTAGCTAGGTTATTAAATTAATAAATTTGCTTTAGTTAGTCCTCAGTCCCAGACTGGCTAGAAAAGGGTGGTAACCTGTAGATATGCCGTCCCAATTAGCCTTAGTTGCAAAAAGTTTACGTTAAGAAATAATTTTTTTTAATTTTGGTCAGTCATGGTTTTTCGAATAGACATTGTTAAATCATGTTTAATATTTAACAACTGTTCACAAATATTTAAAAATATGATGGCTCATAATATAAGTTAATCAATTTCCATCGATACACTCGGTATCCACCTGTTTTCTGAATATATTATTGTATGCTTGACTTTACAGTCTGTTCTTTCATTAAAACTAAACGAATGGCAAATTTTCTGAGTCACATTATTAATTCTTCCCCTATTTCCACCCTTGATGAAATAGCTTGAAATGTGTCACTCAATGTCAATCTCAAAATATGACAACTTATCTTTTTTTTCAATTAATTCTGGAATACAATTACAGGAAAATTACCAGTGGTTTTAGTAGTAAGTCTTACGCTTCTATCGAATTTTTATACTTTGCATGTTGGAAAATAACCTATTATCTTGGAACAATTAGCCGTATCTTTTTTTGCGTTATTTATAAGCAAGCGTGACTGTAACGAACTGGTATAGTTTGTTTATTTATTACATTTCTTCGAAGAGGTGAGTTTCTCTCAAGAAAAATAAAATCGTTTTATCTCGTCTTCCAAGAAGTTATTTCTATCTTGTTTTGAGGATCATAGCTTTCCTTAGAAAAGCTCAATTTTCTCTTGTAAAAAGAAGGTCTATACGGTAAGGTAGAACAACCGTAAGAAAAATGAAGCCTTTCAGAAGATAAGTTAGTAATAATGTGGTATACCCAATACTGATAAAAGTACAGGATGACCTAACAACTATATTTACTTAAACCACAGTAAAAAAAAAAAAAATACTACTGAAAAATATGACTTAATTACATTTTAATTCCGCATATAATATAATATCGTCGAAAAATATTAACTTCAATTTGTATAAATTGAGTCGTCAATGGTGTATTTTTAAATAATGTAATCAAATTGATTTACTTGAAAGAAAGAACTGTATAAATTTTTCATTATAACCAAAACTTTAATTAACTTTCTTGTATAATTGATTTCCGTTGAAAACTTTGCAAAAGGTTGAGAAAGTTTTATAATAGCGGGAACTATTAGTCCATTATCTTTTCCAACTTGGTTTTCGTTTCAATAAGATAATGCGATGATTCTGAGAAAATGGTTTTCTTCCATTTGGATTGTTTTAATTGGATGGGACTCTTATCTGTTCAATATGAATGATTCATATCGACTATGAACGCTAATAAATTGTAATAATAATATTGACTATTAACAAATTGTATTCTATTCCTTCATGAGCTGATATTGTGAATATTAACAGATTTTCCTTAAGGAGGGATATATATATATCTGTTAACGTTCTAGCGGTCGCAATTTTGTGTTCGATCGTTACCAATCTCGATATTTAAACGTTTTATGTAAAAAGACAGGTCAAGTTCGTTAACGGTTGAAATCGGACCAGTGGGAGTGGGGTTTAAAGGGGGGGATTTTCGAAAAAAACCGAAATAGCTCCGTTACCATACGTCGGATCAAAACATTATATAGCAAATTAAATGTACTATAAATATTGGCATATACATTTATTCTCTATCTTGAATTTTAACCGAGATATTTGCATTTTTCAGTTTCAAGCCTTCAGCAACCCCCCCCCCCAATTCTACTCATGTTACATAAACAATACTCAGTTATGTAACAAACCACATTATTCGAAGCTTAAATACCATACATTGTTTTCAAGAGACCTTTATTATACAAGATAAATGCAAATATGTTATCGTGACCTCTTCCCTTCTTAAGTTCTTGGACTACTAAAATTTGATTGATTGAGATAAAAATTATTCTTATCCAATATGAATTAAAGTACTATATGTAGTAAATAGCTTTCAATAAAATTAATATGTTATATTCTGATATATTTACGTAATTGTTTTTCTTTCTTGTGAGAAGTTGGCACAAACAGGTGTGCCATCTTCTCGCAAGAAAGATACGTTCAGAAGAAGAGAATTGCGTTTCAGGTGTTTCCCGTCTGGAGATTTCTTATTATCGTTTGTATTTATTCACTTGATGTTGACGGTGCTATTGTGTTACCAGTATGTAGATTAATCTATTGTTAAACATCATGAGGAAAATCTGCTTAGTTAACGTGACGAACTTTTCCAGCATAGAGAATATATAAACAAATAATTTATTTTGAACATTATTCCCAGGTAAAAACAGATGGCACGCAATTAATCAGTAATCAAATGATCATGATGATTTTAAAATAAACCTTTGACAAATAAATACATAAATGTATAGTGTCTTGATTTTTAAAGATTTAACGGAATAAAATTTAATTTACAGGCAATTAAAATTTCAATCACATTAAATCCACACTATTCAAACATGCTTGAGCATGAAACCAACTTTATGGGCTCAGCCATTTTAAAAGACTGAAGAAAATATCCTGGAAACAGATAATTCCTAGATTATCCGAGATCCGAATTATATATCTGTCTCTCCCGTTAGATACATTACTATACAGAACACAAACATATCTACCAGGCGCTATAGTCCTTGAAGGACTTGGACCTCCTTCATTAGTTTTAACAATTTTTGGGGTTCCCTGACAGGAGTCTCCAAACTCATACTCAGACTGCAGAAGTTAAGGTCTGAAAATCTTATAGGTTGCGTCAATTTTTGATCACTTGAGAATGACGCGGAAGTGCAGAAAGGTCTCATGTAAAGAAAAATGAGCTAAATTTAAGCTTCAATGTGCCAAGACTGCTGATGATTTCCCACAAGGAGACGTACTCATGACGGGAAAAATTTCTTCAAATACCCATCGATCATTCCCAGGAGATGACGAAAATGAGGTCCCGCAAAATTATATTTATATATGTCTGAAAACGCTTCGGCGGTCGTAATTTTCGGTTTATCATTACCAAACTTGATATTTAAACGTTTCATGGAAGAAAAAAAGAAGACCAAGTTCGTTAATGGCTGAGATCAGACAAATGGGAGGGAGGGAGGGGGGTTAAGAGGTGGAAAATCCGAAAATTCAAAATATCTCCGTTACTATACGTCAAATCGAAAAATTGTAAAAACCAATCTTATTGAAAATGAAATGAACTGTATATCTTGTTCTATACATATTTTCTGTATTATGAATATTATCCAATTTGGATTTTTAGCAGACATCCCTTAAGGGAAATCTTACAATTCAGAAGCCGTTTCAGTTGGGAATTTATTTTAATTAACTGAAGGATTTCTCATTACCGTTTGTACTTAATCACGGTGGTATTGTGTTACCAGTATGCAGATTTCTCTATTGTAAAACTTCACATGAGAAATCTGCTTAGTTTACGCAGCCTCTGCGTGACGGACTTTTTATTATTCGGCTTTATGTAAGCTCCCGCTCCTACTCTTATCATATTAATAATAAGCTGTTATATCATGAACCACTTTATATTTGTGAGATATATGCAAATACATTCTGATGAACCCCCCCCCCCTCCACCCAATCTTTTGTTCTTGGATTATTAAAATTTGTTGAGATAAAAATTGTTCTGATTCATTATAAACTACAGCACTAGCAATAGTAAATAGTTTTCAATAAAATTAATAAGTCATATTCAGATATATTTCAGCAATGGTTTTCATTCCGGTCTGGAATATTTTTATCTTTCTTCATTCTTGAACATACAAAGACAAATCTCTCTCTCTCTCTCTCTCTCTCTCTCTCTCTCTCTCTCTCTCACACACACACACACACACACGCGCACGCACACGGAAACATGTTTTACATTATTCATATCATTTCCAAGAGTGCCACTGAGAAGTTTGGTAGTACAGTCTCACTTAATTGCGTAATTGCCACTGTTTTTGACATTTTTACACTAATGGAAACTAATTACATAAATTATTTAATAACACTATAATACTACTATTATCTAACCACGAATTAGTGAGTCTAAAACTGGCCCTAATGAGCAAATAATTTAGATACTGTGGTCAATTAAATGGATTCCTGAAAGGCTAGGATTACGGATTTAAGCAAAGATTCTCTTTTATAAATTTCCATGAAATTAAATTGTTCCATTATGAAGAGAGAAACTTTTGAAAAGGTCAAGGGTTTATTATTTTTAAATACCAGATTAAAGCAGATTATAACTTACACGTGAGATGAACAGCTTTTAACATTAAGCATAATTTAATTGGTACAATAATTAGGTATAGAATACATTTTCAAAATGGAAAGTTTGTGAATGGTAAATCCTACTTTAATGGTTGAAGATATAATTTAATACGGATTCGTATATTTGTAAAACCAGAATTAATTATACCTGTACAACCTTTTCACTTGTAGATGTTCTTTTTCTTTCAGTTTTCCTTTACAAATTATGATAAACGTGCCTCCACCTCAAAGAGACAATATAACTGATCACATATTACTTTTCAACAATTGCGCAGATAAGTATGTTTGTGTTATCTTCGAAATTTTAAAACTGTTCATAAAAATCATTTGACTTTAAAACGAAATTTCCAGAAGTGAATTTTAGTTCACTTTTAAATTTGGAAATATTTTTTTATTTTTTTTACTGAATTAATACGTTTCTGGTGTAGATTAAGGAATTTCACTTTCTAAGACTATATTCTCAAAGTATATATGTTTGTGTTGTTTTTTAGTATTTGAAGCAAAACGTCATAATACTTCAAGTGTCAGTATTCTGAATAGCATAGGAAAGATTCTCCAATATGCTGAAAAATACTAACTGATGAGTGTAAGATTAGATGAATTTAAATTAATATAGAAAACACTAATTATGAATGTTATAAAGGTGGTTACAACTTTACATTAAGGATTTATTAAGTATTAATGTCTTGCTCTGCATATATTGTCCATAAAAATAAAAGGCATATATAATAAGTGGCTATTACAATCCACGTGGAAATATCACCGAACCTATTACTCTTTGTTGATAAAATGAGAAAGGATAAACTATTATCGATTTATAAAATTATATCTCAGGTTTATAATATTATATATCGTTCAGTAAGCTTCTTATCGGAAAAAAAGAAAGTTTTTTATCGGAATTTATATTATCCCTTTAAGAAGCGAAACTCGCCAGCAGTTTGAAGGGAAATTAATGGGGATAAAATATTTTCCATAAAGAAATAGTGGTAATAATTTCTTATTAAAAATAGCCTATGATGGTACATGCTTCTAAACTCGTAAGAAAAAATGAGATATACACTTAATTTCCATTTATACTTTTAAACGTTTAATTTAATATATCATGACTCACTTGGTTATATTTATGTATAATAATAACTAATGTTTTTGATGTCAGTTTAAAAATAAAAACTTATGATAATCGCTGAACACAAAAAATGTTTTAATCCTTACTATTTCTTAATACTTTATCCGAAAACGACAACACCAGGACTTCCCCTATAACTTACAAGAACTTTTCACTGAAGGCAGCCCATAAATTAACAACATACACAAAATTCAAATATACGACGAAATTTAACATACAAATGTGCAATAAGATTTCAAATTATATGGATCATTATGGATTATATGCATTTTAGGATGAAATTACGATAATAAACAGAAAATGTACCATTTTCAGCCACTCATTTCCTATTGATCATTCAAGAACTATGCTCATTACCAATTTTTTTTTTATTTTTTTTTTTTTTTTTGTTCATTTATAAAATGTTTAGCTATTTCACTTTTCTTATTTGACATGTTAATGGAGTAGCGTAGTCATATCTGTCGGTGGAGACCGTCATCACTGGCTGATGGTCGAGTACATTGTGCTATAAATGCAAAGGCACCATCTTCAAGCCCGTCAAAAGTGAGTACAACACTAGACGGCTGGAAGATGGTGCCTTTCCATCGAAAGCACAATGCCAACTGTACTCCAATCATCAGCCAGTGACGGCGGTATGCATCGACAGATATGACTACAGTATCATCTATACTCCCGTTCCAACCCTTTACTTGATTTAATGGAGTAGTTTTAAGAGGGGTATGCCATACTTAGTGTGACGATAGCAAGAGACACTAAGAATTGGAAGATATCATACACGTACAATCTGTCAGGAATGCCGGCTCTTTAGCGGTTGACAAAACCAGTGTAAGGGATTTGTGAAATATAAAGGGCAATAAAGGCGTATAACAGTATTTTACAGTAGGAGATGCAGGCCGATTTCTCATAGTATAATTCAGCCATATAGCGCCAGCCTTCCTCCACGCTTGGATTTATATACCCTCCTTGAGGTATTCCTAATGTGCTCTTTTTATTTATTCAGCCAGTTGGAATGCCCTAAATTTCCCTACCGCTCCGTCATTCTTCACAACTCTTTATTCTTCCCACATTTTCCCTTGTATTCTCTTTTTATCATATTACAATATTCAATTCGCCATTTTAAAAAGTCCACGGTTGTCAGCAATTATAATTCGTTATGCTTTTCAAGCGCTGAAGAAATTTATCACTGCAAATAAAACTTTAGATCTAAAAATCTAAAAGTCTTTGACGCAGGGACTGCTTAAATTAAGCAGATTTTCTAATTGTTGATATAAGACGCTTGTGATCTCATCTCACAAGTTGGAGGTGTAGGTTACTGAAGGCAGAAAACAAGAAAGCAGAAATGCATTTATAGTACATTTATTTGCAATAGGATTTGTTATATACACTTTTTCGATCCAACATATAATAGCGGAGATATCTCGAGTTTTAAAAATTCCCCCTCGAAACAGCCCCTCCCAATGGTCCAATTTGATTTTTGTTTTGTGTAAAACGTTTAAATATCGTGGATCAGACGAAAATTGCGACCGCTAGAGCGTTAACTCACACATACAGACACACACACACACACACACACACACACACACACACACACACACACACACACACACACACACACACACACACACACACATATATATATATATATATATATATATATATATATATATATATATATATAATTTTGAACGGACCTCATTTTCGTCATCTCCTGGGCAGGATCGATGTACATTTGAAGAAAAATTTCTTAAGGGGAATCTACTAAAATTGACTTATCAAAAAATAACGAATACTAATTTCTGTGAGAGGGAATAAAACTTCGAAATTAAGACACAATCGGGCGCTGTCGGCCTCACATGCCACCTAGACGAGAAGGATGAAGGATGACATTAGACTAAAGCAGAGGATTCTAAGCATGAACACGAATCGGATACGATTGGGAATCGCGCCTTACAGTGAATACAGGAACAGGTGGCGCATCGAAACATATGTTTTGCTGGCCCCATAAGCCAGCTGCGCCCGACGGAGGGTTAACTGTTTAAACTCGTTGACTTCAATGGGTTTTTGGGAAATCTAAAATATTAGAATATTAGAAAATCATATAATATTTATTTACCCTTTTATAAATTGCTACTAGATACATCATGGTAGCATCAAGAACCAAGGCAGTCGTGCAACGCGGTGGAGCAATACAGACTGCTATGAATTCTGATATTGTTAACCAAACTGTTGAAGTTCAAGTCATGTCAAGAATAACTGATCTTTTTCCTCAAATAAAAAAAATGAAGAAATTAAATTAATTTTTGGTTATTTTACTTCATATAGGCTTTCCTATTTTTACGTAATATTATAATTATTAATACATATACATATTTTTAATTTATTATTATGATTATTTAAATATCATAGTATAGTAATGTATAAATTACTCAAAATTATGAGGAACTTTAAGATCCTAAGATGGGAAACTTGTGAGAAAGAGAAATGAGAGATTAATATATTTTCTGAGGTGAAATATTTTTAACAAACACACTTGATAAGAAAAATATTATAAATAGAGGCACTGATTAGGGTAAAATAAACTTAATTATGAAAAAATAAATAAAACCTAAATCAAAGGACTTGGAAGGAAACCTCTAGAATGTTGAGTAATGATTCAAAGGAAGAGCGGAGAAGTTAGCTCTTTGAGGTCCTTATCCTCGCTCCAGAAACCTTCTAAGGTTTGCGCACTTTGAGGCAAATATCTTTTCTGAAGTCACAAAAAGGGGATAATTTATTTACTTTTCCAAACGAACTGATATCATTTAGTAGCCGTATAAAGTAAAACAATGCAGGACAAGGACAGATTTAAAACATGTGCTGACAAAATATTAAAAGAAAACTACAATGAGTTTGGTTTAATTAGGTTGACAGAGGAATCATCGGACTCTCACAAGTAGACAAATGATGTTTGAATGTTTCTGTTTCAGCAGATTTTCCTTAAGGGAAATCAGCTATTGAGGTTGTACTTTTCAAAAGTGTTCTTCAAATGTCCATCGATCCTACCTAGGAGATAACGAAAATGAGGTCCGTTCAAAATTGTACACACACACATATATACTCGTATATATTTTTTTACCGTTCTAGCGGTCGCAATTATTGTTTTATATGTACCAAACTCGATTTATAAGCGTTTCATGAAAAAACTAAAGATAAAGTTCGTTAAGGGCTAAAATCGAACCAGGGAAGGGGGTTTGGAGGAGGAAAATTTTGAAAATTCGAACTTTCTCCGTTATTATACGTCGGATCGAAAAAGTGTATAGAACTAATCTTATTGTAAATTTAATTGTCTGTAAATATTGTTACATGCATATTTTCTCTAACGATAATATAAACCGAGATATTTGTAATTTCTTGCTTTCCGTCTTCAGTAACCTCACCCCCTCTCTCTTCTACTCATCAGTTTTTTTACATATAAATAGAGAAAACGTGATGAAAAGAGACCGCAAGTACGCTACACTGGCACGTGGGATATCTGCTTAGTTTTCCAGCACTATAACGAACTTTTAAATCCAGATTTAAAATATATAATACAATTTCTTATTTAATATTTGTTCCCCGATATCTGAAGGAATTCCCAAAGAATTTATTTGCCTGTATCTCGTATAATAAAGGTCTCTCGAAAACAAAATTTGGTATTTGAGCTTCGAATGTTGTGGTTTATTAAATAACAGAGTATTTTTTATGTGACATGAGTAGGACTGGGGTTTGCTGAAGGCGGAAACTAAGAAGTAAATGTATCTCGGTTAATATTCATGATACAGAAAATATGTATAGAACAATATTCAAAGATCATTCATTTCCAATAAGACTGGATCTGTATAATGTTTCGATCCGGTGCACAGTAATGGAGATATTTAGAGTTTTGGAAATTCCCTCTCTTCCACTAGTCCGATATCAGCCATTAACGAACTTTATCTTTCTTTTTGCAGGAAAGGATTAAATATAAAGTTTGGTATCGATTAAAAAAGTCCGTCTCGCAGGGGCTGCGTAAACTAAGCAGATTTCCCACGTAAAGTTATACAATAGAGAAATTTCACGAGAGCCGAGCAGTTAATGAAACGGCCGAACTAGCTTTCAGCGGGAATCATAGCACGTCCGTTACACTTATTAAAAATGAAAATATCTCGGTTAATATTCAAGATAGAGAATGAACTTATATAACAATATTTATTGTAAATTTAATTTGCAATAAGAGTTGTTCTATACAATTTTTCGATCCGACTTAAGTAACGGAGATATTTTGAATTTTCTCAAAATTCTTCCCTCTAAACCCCCCCCCCCTCCCACTGGTCCGATTTCAGCCGTTAACGAACTTGATCTTTCTTTTTACATAAAAACAACTAAATATCGAGTTTGGTAACGATTAAACAAAATTGCGATCACTAGAGCGGTAACAGACAAATATATATAGATAGATATATATATATATATATATATATATATAATATATATATATTTATATATATATACGGACCTCATTTTCGTCATCTCCTAGGTTGGATCGATGGACATTTGAAGAAAAAATTCGAAAATTCCGTCAATGAGTACAACCTCAATAGCTGATTTCCCTTGAGGGAAATCTGCTAAAAAATGGCGACTGCTAGAGTGTTAACAGAAATATATATATATATATATATATATTATATATATATATATTTATATATATATATATTATAAATATATATTTCTGTTAATACTTATGCCAGCAGGTAATAACTTTTGGTCATTGTTGAGGTCTTTTAAAAAAATCAGATTTGGCTATATCTGTTTTCGTACTGTACCATTTCTCGCCATATTCATTTTTAGGAGATTTTCCTTAAGGGAAATCAGATATTGAAGATGTACTCATGACGGAATTTTTATATATCTATATATATATAAAAATTCCGTCATGAGTACAACCTCAATAGCTGATTTCCCTTAAGGAAAATCTCCTGGAAATGAATATGCCGAGAAATGGTACAGTACGAAAATAGATATAGCCAAATCTGATTTTTTTAAAAGACCTCAACAATGACCAAAAGTTATTACCTGCTGGCATATTTTATGCCTTGTGAATGCTATCATGTACGAAGGGAATGTTAAGACCCTTTTCCAAACTTCGTCAAATTTTAGATTCTGAAGGCAGGATTGCCAATGACGGTTGCTTTATTGCAAATATCTGCCGTCAGACTGGTGGATATCTCTGTCTCTGTCTTGCCTTTAGACCTCTCATCAGAGCTAGAGCACTAATTTCACCCTTGTCATTATGACAACGTCTTATATCCGTCAAAATGTTAGAGCCCCGAAATGACGTTTTACTTAATTGGTGAGTAATGCTTGCCTTGGATATACTTCTTACTTCAATTCATCCTGGAAAGCTGGGTGGTAGGGGAACTACTCACTCCCTGGGTGTACAAACTAGGCCTGTTTTCCTCTGCAATACGTTTATTGAGGAAAATTGCACTTTCATAGCAACAGCTCCATCTTCAGTGCCGGTTGAAATAATCAAAACCCATTGAAAATCTTGCAATCAATATTATTTAAATTATTAAACAAATACATAAACAACCTTAGCCGAAACAAGAAATAAAAGGGAATTAAAATACAAGATAAAGATAGAATAAATAAAACTATATACGTATATATAAATAAATATCACAGAAAAACCATCATCACTTTAAAAAAACATTAACAACCCACCCCTCTGTTCACTTAGTGATCGACAGATACAATTTAAGACTGAACTACTAAAATTAACTACTAAACGTGATAAAAATATGTAACATCTTACAAACTGAATAATAATTTTAAAAAAAAAAAAACAACAAAAATTTAGATCCTTGCTCTATGAAGTAAAGAAAATATTATAATTGAAAACAACTCGGATTTCAAATTTTACTAGAATTTTTCTTTTTAGGTGTCCCTGAATCTATCTAGTCACCTGAACGTATGCATGTATTTCACATAACTCAAAAACGACTTGCCTTAGAATATTGTAATATTATATTTAGGACTGTTTTTGTATCTAGTTGTCAACCTCACTGATAACATTCAACTTAGGGGAGCTAAATGAGAGCAAAATTTAAAAAAAAAAATGATAATAACTCCGAGTTCATTAGAAATACAGAAGTTTTGTGTAGGAGTTTTTTTTTGGTACAACATAATATGCTCCAATTGCTTTCTATAACATTTTTTGAACGGTCGCATTTGAAGGAGATATCAAATTTCCCTTTCAGGTGGTGTAATAAGTGAATAAATGCAAACCATAATAAGAAACCCCCTGATGGGAAGCGTCTGAAATGTAAACAAACAAGTCTGCTAACATCACAACGGAAAGAACAACAATTACTGAAATATATCTGAATATAACATATTAATCTTATTGACAACTATATACTATATCTAGTAATGTAATTTATAATGAATCAGAACAATTTTTATCTCAATTAATCAATTTTTAGTAGTTCAAGACTTAAAAAGGGGGCTTTTTCGATGCGGCGTATAGTAATAGAGATATTTCGAATTTTCACAATTCTCCCCCTCTAAACCCCCCTCCCCCTTTTTCGATTACAGCTTTTAACAAAAATGACTAAATATCGAGTTTAGTAACGATCAAACAATAATTGCGACCGCTAGAGCAGTAACAGATATATATACAGTTTTGAACAGAGCTCATTTTCATATTCTTTAAATCTGCTAAAAAGTCTCATCTGGTTACTTCAAGTAGTTGCCCAAAAGTTTAGTCACAGTTGTTTCATCAAGCAATAGTCTTTAGGAGTTGGCCAATTCTGTACTCTGTAGCCATTGTTGAATTTCGCACATTTGCAAGTTAATTAATTAAGACTCTCGTAAAAACAATCCTTCCTTACGAATTTTTGAAGCATGACTTTATTCGAGAACAGACGACAAAATAAATGATAATTCTGTGCTAAGGGACTGCTAGAGAAAGGATATTGAAGGTGTAGAATGACGTCAAAGAGAATTAGGAAGTCCTTCATTATGAGCTAATTCATGAATATTTACAGGTTCAATAGTCTCCGAAAAGAAAGGTTTCTTGTTTTCAAACACCTAATTAATGCTCCACCAAATGAAAATGGCTTACTTCTTTCTCGCTATAAAAAAAAAAAAAGAAGAAAAACCTAATAAAGAATGGTGACGTTTATTATTATTTTTAACTTTAATGTAGTAATCGTGATATTTTAATACTCGGCAATGTAAATAATTATTTTGCTGATATACTATCAGAGTAGGATTGATAGCTAATAATTTCAACTCACTTAACCTTTAAAATTGAATCAATTATTTAGTTTTTATTGCCTTGAATAATTGTTTGATTGGACAACCTGATTCCTCCTTTTTGTAAACTTTTATTCCCTTAATCAATAGCCTAAAAGTCTTCAAGGTGTCATTGTACAAACGGTTTTAAATTTAAACCCGAAAATAACTGCTTATTAAAATGGTGTTAAATATTCAGTCTACTAGATTAAAGTATAGTGCTGGTCGTAATCAACACCTATAAATATTTATTTTTACTTATTTCTGCTCTTATTTTTATTTATTTATTTATTAAGGAGCATTCGCTGCGAGGCGATATTGCTCATCAAAAAACAATGAATATAAACAAAATAAAAATCGAAAACAATAACAGAAAAAAATTAAACAATACAATTAGAACTGAAAAAACTAAGAACGCAAGCAAAAAACAAAAGGCAACCAAATAACAAAACGCATTCAAATAACAAAACGCAACCAAAAAGACAAAAAAAAACGAATCGTCAAATTAAAAAAAAGAATTAAACAAAAACGAAAACGAAACATTAAATTCAAATTAAAAAAAAAAAAAAAAAAAACTTATGAAGAAACTAGTAATAAATATAATGAACATCTAAATGGAGTAAAAGAAATTTAAAATAATTGAGTTTTAGATAAAATGTTTATTTTTGCATCCAAAAATGTTGTAAAACTTAAATTAAAAATATATCACATTTTTGAATAGATGTCAAGAGTCTTCAAATGTTTAAGAATTGTATCTATGCATGGACTCCCTTTTGTCAGTTGTTCGTGTAAATTATGTGGTATCTGTATTTATTTGCGTTGCCTGCAGTCAGTCGGTATATGTTTAACTGTCAGAGCTACATTAGAACATCTAGAAATCGGTTTGTCTTGTTTGTTCATCAAGTATGAGTGTGCCCAATTCGTAACCGTGTAAGGTATTACTTTATCTCTTTCTAATCGGAGTGATATTTCTGAAAATAAAAACTAATGATTCCACTAGGTGAAAAACCTTCTATATTATGGCCCATTGTTTAATAAATTATCAAAGTGACTATATCATAGAAGATAGATTAAATACTAACTCTTAAATATGTATACACAAACAAATGATAACGTCATCGGTCTGTTGTATATAATCATTTATGTTTTTTATTTGCGTTCACTTAATTTTACTATGGCTAATCTCGACAGGTTGTCCACTGGTTACCACTCTTTTGTAGACAGGATGGGGTTAAGGATTTTATTTAAATTCCAATTGCCCAGCGCGGGAATCGAACTAGCCTACCTAGGTTCTAGGTCTACTTTGTTAATTACCACAGATGCAATAACTGAGATGGCTATTATGAGAACCAAAAATGATTATCCTATTTTATATTAGAATTATAAAAGTAAAATAGATCTCAAGAGATATTTGATATATTTAATAATGTCCTTGTGCATAGTGTATGGAATTATATTATGCTTTTCAGTGGGGTGAGCTTCACTGGAAATTTTAATGGTAATGAAGGTTCTAGCCGTGTATTTATAACATTCAGATTGGTTTAAAAGAATAATATATTAATGCAACAATGGATTATAAAAAATATAAGAAAAGTCAGAAATTTAGAAACAAATATAGTTAAATTTTCAATATAACCAATAGCAAATTAATTTTAAAATATCTTTTTTCAGCGGCAGATATGTATGATCCCTTTAGAAGAACTATTCCTCTTGACAGTAGTGTATATTAAATTGAAGCTCTAAAAATAATTCACCAGATTTTTTATGGCGAATGTCACTATTTTAAACCGCTTCTTTAGTATGTAAGTTTATTCCATATTCCAAAAAAATCAATTGGTTTTATTTAGTGACTCTAGCTGTCAAAACTGAAATATATTGAATATTTAATCTGATTGCATTAAGAAGAATGAAAAACTCAATATATTTTTCAAAGAATTACCTGGAATTACTTGAAATAATATCCACACGAATAGACAGATGTGTGAAATTAAGTTAGCCCAAACATTAGTCGTTTTCCATTTGATTTCTGTATTCATTGTGAGCGAACCGCAACGCACGGTTGACAACTTGATTCCATTACTACTGTTGTCATTTTTAATCATTGAATAGTATGTCAAACAGCTTGGTCGAACCATACTGAATGATCATCATTAGTCTGTCAATTTTGGCCCCAGAATTGGTGAACCAGAGTTGGGATGGATTTAGTTGCTAATCTGATTACACTTGGAACACGGTTACGCCGACTAACTAGGACATCCACGAAACCATTTTCAACCACTTGGGTTTCGCTCGTGACCCTCAGAACATGCCGAAAAACCAGGATAACCAAATACTTAACCACAAAACTTAGTCTGAGTCTCAGGCTGTTATCTCGCTACGTTAAATATCGTATATATATTCCCGAATGTACTGAAGCATCTCAGGGAATACAAGCAACAGTTATTTCCAAGAACAACAAAGTTACATTGTTCTACAAAGAAGAAGAGGAAGCACATTCTATAACTCACGAGTTTATGATTTGTGTGTTGTAAAATTCATAAACTAAAATATTTGATCCAGATTATTTGAGCAAACATTAATGAAGCAGATAAATCTCTGTTACTTCTATTCCAGCAATTTTGTGAGTTATTTCATAATTACATTCTGTTATTTCTCCATACCAAAATATGCTTTCACCATATTTTTCATTAATCCGATTAATGAGTTTTCAAATAATAACTGTAATTTATAGTTTTCTAAATTGCGTAATATGTTTACCCTCTGCCTTTCATAACAATGTGATGTAATGAATTAAATTAACCTACTTTTTTCATAACATATTCTCAAAAAAAAATCCTCTCTTACTTATATTTGCCATTATGCCATATTTATCGAATAAAAGAAAAAAAATAAATTTTATTTTCCTTTTGATTATTATTTATTCTAACCGAGAGTTCTCAAAAGTATTATTCTCTAAACTTAGTTTCCAAGGAGATGAATATTAGTTAATTGGCAAGTAATATAACTCTGTCTCTCAGTATATGATATCTTTCCCATTGTGTGGTCCGAGAGTCATACCAATGTATATAAATATATATATATATATATATATATATATATATATTCGAAAAGGCGAATTAAAATTCTTCAGACAGCACAGAATCAAGAAGAGTAGCTATTGTAGACATCCAGCCAAATGAAAATAAAGGCCTCATTTTGGATACAACAGTCCATTTCGAGATAAAGAAAAATAAATCAGAAGAGGTGAGGCCAAAGGAAGAAACATATATACAAACCATGTTGCTTTTACTTTTTAGACAGTTAAGGGGATATTGATCGGCTCAAGAGGAGTACTCTATTCATAAACAGGAAGACATTGATCGAAAAATGAACTGAAGGTCAACACTAATATTAAAATTTCGCATAAGAATTATCAATTACCACTTGTTGCAAAAATAGATAAAATATAAGCTGCCCCCTTCACCTGAGATATCTCCCAAATTTGTGCCATTTAAGTACCAAATTTTCATACAAAGTGTAAATAAAATGTTTTTAAAAAATATTACAAAGAAACTGACAGATAAGGAGGCTGATCATACAGGTACCCCAAGAAAGAGGACAGCTTATATTATTGTTTATATATTGCTTTGAATGACCTTATTTTTGTAAATCTTGTGGGTAGGATCGATAAACATTAGAAGAAATGGTACGAAATTCCCTTAGTTCAACCTCAATGGCTGGTTTCCGCTAAGGGAAATCTGCTAAAGCTGGAGTAATATTCAGGAAAAGATTTTTTTGTTTTAGTTCAACTTTAAAATTCTTAGAAGCCAAAATACAAATTTAATTAATAAATTAATAAAAACCCAGCAGTTCTGTAGTGCTAAAAGAAATAATGCCAAACTATTTAAACAGCAGGCACCTTCGAATATTTACCAATTTTTAATAAATAAATCTTTAAATCCAAAAAAAAATATAGAAGTGGAAGTTAAAATATTAAAATATACTATAAATATTTTTGAGATAGATTTTAAAATAAAAATTAAAAATAATAAAAATAAAAAGTGCTTTCCTATCAGATGAGCTGCTCTCACCCAATTCTTTATTGACATTTCTTTGGTTATTGGATTCCAATGTGTTCAGGCTTTCGGCGGAATCGCGCCTTGATTAATCCATCTTTGCATAAAATAATAGCCATGTTTTTGAACTTTTTTTTTGCTTTTAAGTTAAGAGAGAAAGATATATAAATGCTCTTTTCATATAGGTCCCAAGAACTGTCAAGTGCATCATTGATAGGTTCTTGCAGCGTTGACCTTAATAGATTTAACTTTGAAAGCCTTTTTTCAATCTATTGTGCATATTTCCAATCGTCCGTTTTGAAAGCCGTTTACTTTGACCTCCTGGCATATACCTCTTTGGCCTCAGTGTTGTAATTAACCCCTTTGGAGGTTGTCAATTAAAAACCTGAACAATGAATTTTTTTTTTCTTTTTGAAAAGAATTCTTGTGTAAGGGGATTATGTGTACCATGCAAGAATGCCTTTTAATAGGAAAATCTGGTACTGTTCATTTTAAGTTTTTGTCAGAAAAAAAAGCTTCTTCTTACCTCTAGCTTAAATAAATTTAACATAGTTATTAATACTTATGTGTTATTGTTATTATTATTACCATTAAATTAGAAATATCTTTTCTTCCTGAGGCGCAGATATTTTCTGAATAATATAAAACTACTAAAGAAAAAAAAAAAGGCCCTTAGAAAATGAACCGACTCTCACAAGTGAAGAAAGTGAATTGCCTTCTTAATTAGTAATAAGTATAAATTAAAAAATAATTTGAAGTTGGAAATTAAATGCTTTTAAATGTTTCTTAACATTGTAAGAATTTATTTTAACAAAATAAATTGAGATGTGAATGAATTATTGGTGGAAATAATCAATATATTTTAAAATTTAAATATAATAATAATTACCTTCCTTGTTTATAACCTGCACTTGTTTATAACTGCACTACTTCACAATCATCACTAGTTGTTTTATAACTATGCTTATAACCTTTCACAACCATGCTTATAACCTACCAACAACATACCATAATCTTCAGAACATCCTAATTTTGTTCATATTCTGGTTAGATCTGATCATGTATTACACGATTACAGAAAAAATGTAATATTACACTCGTGACGAAAGTAGAATTTACAACTCTCGTGAAATTACCACACTCGCTTCGCTCGTGTGGGTAAACGTTTCACTCGAGTTGTAAAATGATCTACTTTCGTCACTTGTATAATAAATAACTATTCTTGAAATGCTGGGCGGTAGAGGAACCAATTGATCAGGACCAATAAAAAGGCTTTTTCCTCTAATAGTGTTTTAATTTATACGAAGTGCACTTTCAGACTCAGCGCTCCATCGTTAGTGCTTGCTGACAAACAAAAGCCTTAAGACAAAAAACATACATAGTATGGCCAAGAGGTGTAAAAATAGTCACAAAACAATAAAAAACAGATACTTTTCCCTCCGAAAATCCCGCCATGAATACAATCTGAGTATTGAGTTTTCTACAAGAATGCGTTAAAATTTGAGGAACGTTCAAAACTGCATGTGGTAGATCAACCAACCATTGACTTTAAGGGAAACGCTGTCATTATGGAGCTTGGGCTAAGCAAACACGTTCTCTAATGGTGTACGCCAGGAATTAACTGTTAAATCCCGGCGGAAAACGAACACAGAAGAACAGGTTGTATCCTGGAGCCTGCAAAAGATGCAACTGAACTGAGCCCGTTCAAAGAGAGCTACTGGCTAATGGAATATTGCTGTAGGAACTGTGGGTTGCAGCGGCTACAACTAAAGATCAATGGGTTTTAATCAAAGCTTTCCTGCTGCGCTACTCAGATGTACATGCCAAGAGACAATAAACTTTCAATAGATGTGGATTAAAGGCCAAAATTATTTAACACCTTCAATATGTTAGACAGGAAACATTAAAAATTACATAGTGAGTAGTAGGAAATGTAGAAATTTTAAGGAAAACTCTACTTTTAAGAAAAGCCCTTGGTGCTGCCGTGCGGTCTCTAGAAAATGTATTTTGTATCTATTACGTCACATGGAACACATTTACATTTATTGAACTTTCAATGAAAACCATATTTGATATTTAAGCTAAGAGTAAGTTTTTTCATGATACTCATCTTACTTTCAGTATAATGTGAGTAGGAGTGGGGGTTTATTCACTACTGAAAATTTAAAAAAAAAGCAAATATTTCCGTTAAAATCCGTGAAATGCAGAGTTAGGTTCTCTTGAGAGGAACTGGGAGACTTTAAATTGCATTCAGAAGCGTTAAAATTTTGTTCTCCACAATTAACACTAATTATTTTTATTTGGAAACAATCCGAGCTTTAGAAAAAAAAAAAAAAAAGTCCGTCTCGCAAGGGCTGCATTAACTAAACTGATTTCCCACTGATGTATTTACATTTATCTCAAAACGTGAAAGTTGAATGAAAACAATATTTGGTATTTAGGTTTCAAATAAAGTGCTTCATAATATGAGAGCTTATTGTTAATATGACATGAAGGTTTACTCATGGCCGAAAAACTAAAATACGCAAATATCTCGGCTAATACTCAAGATAGTGAGAACATTTTTCATAATAATATTTATAGATCATTCAATATGCAATAAGATTACATTTTTTTGGTCTCACTAATAATAACGGAGATATTTTTTTTTTTCCCTGTTTTCCACGCAGAGTATCCCTCTAACGTGGGAATTTATTTAAATGTTGTGTGCTCCATCCTTTGGATACTACACACATTTCAGCACATTATAATATTTCTTATATAATAATTGTAAACATTATACAACAATAAATTAATTAAATAAAAACAAAAATAACGTAAAAAAATAAAATAAAACATATGTAATATTACATACGTGTACAACAATAGGTGTATATCTACAAAATGGTGTCCAAATCTTGAATAAATACATTAAATCCCCTGTTGAATTTGAGTAAAAGTTTCGGTTTGTCCGTCGGCCAAGTTCCGTTTTGTAAAGTAATATACTTGATGAGTTTTGTTCTTGGTCCGTCAAGTAATGTACAGTCATATAAGAGGTGGTCATATGTCTGTTCAGTCTCATTGTCACATTTACATGTATTTGTGTTTGTTAGTTTAAATTTGTACAAGTAACTCTTCGTAGGTCCATGTCCTGATATAAATTGTATTTGTTTAGAATTGCTAAGTGTTATTTTTTGTCTCTGGTATACAGTTGGTATGTACTTATGTAATTGTCGTCCTTTAGTAGTGTTTGTCCATCTTTCGTCCCATTTTTTATAAGATTCGTTTATCAAAATAGTTTTAATGGTCTGTTTAGTCAGTTTAGAGTATGTAATAGGTATCGTTTCGTCTCTTGAAGCTGAATTTGCAAGTTGGTCTGCTGTGTCATTTCCTAAATTTCCGGAGTGTCCCTTTATCCATGTTATTGCCACTATTACATTTTTCTGTCTACATAGTGTGATTAGTCGTCTGATCTGTTCAGTCTGTTCGTTATGGTTTTCGTTATTGTAAATGCGGTCTATGTTAATTTTGCTGTCCGTATAGATTATACTAGTCCGTATAGATTATAACGGAGATATTAAGAATTTTCGAAATTCTGCTATGGGAGGTTAATAGTCAAGGACTCTGCCACAAGTATGAGAGCATCTACTCTATTCGAGCTCGAATGAAAGTATGTTAAGCATCTGCCCGGTAGGAGCGCCACAATCTCCAAAGAGGTACCCAAATATCCACTATCCAGAGATACAAATACCAAACGGTGACAATAATCAATTTGTCCAGTCCCCCAGAATTCCATTCTCTCCTTCCCGGGCATTCCAATCCTCAAATCGAAACATTTTCCTCAATCCTGACTCCCCAAAATCCAAGATGATAATCCTAAGATGCTTCGAGATCTTCTAATTAAGTGAAAGAAATGTATATTATTTTCACAATTGATCAAATAAACATCCGTCACTAAGGAGATACGTAAGCTAAGCAGATTTCCCACTTGATGGTATAACATACTTTTGAACTCATCCCACCACATATTCTCTATTTCTATATAAAAAGCCAATTTTTCAAATCCACCCCTTCTCTAAACCTTCTCCCCATCGCTTTATTCGTAGCCTGGTTTCAACTATTAGCGACTATGTACTTCAGAGTTCCATGAAACTCTTAAATATCGAATATGTTATAGATGAATTAACTATTTTCGAAACAAAAAAGTAAAATCTTAATTGTTGACTTCACAATACAACGACTTTACATGTCTCTCGCATAATATAAAGGTCTCTTGTAAACAATATATGGTATTTAGGCTTGGAATAAAGACATCCATGATATATTAGCTTATTGATAAAATGACATGAGAAGGGTTTACTAAAGCCTGAAAAGTAAAAATATTAATAACCCCGTTAATACTCATGATAGGCAAAATAAATATGTATCATCATTCGTAAGGAATGTTATTTTCAATTTGATTTGTAATAAACAATTTTTCGATCAGACATGTAATAACGGAGATATTTCTAATTTTCGAATTCCCCCCTTAAACAACTCCCACCCCTTGTCAGATTTCAGCTTTTTACGAACTCAAATTTAGTTTTATATGAAACGCATATACATTTCGATCTACTCGTTTGCTAGGACTAAAATTGTAACCACTAGAGCGGTAAGAGACACACACACATATATATATAATTTTTGAATGGACCTTATTTTCTTCATCTACTGGGTGCGATCGATAGACATAAGGGAAAATGTTTCGAAAATGGCATCATGAGTACAATCTCAATAGCTGATTTCCCTTGAAGGAAATCTGCTAAAACCTAATATTATGACACGTTGAGTATAGTTACTGGACACTTTCCCACCTCAAGTCATTCAAAACATCATGTATTGTACTAACAGTTTGTTAGTACATTGTAGGGAATAAAATAAATAAATAAATAAAAAATCAATTTTAATACCTGGTTGATATATTTTATTTAAAATTTTAAGTATAAGCGATGTGGTGTCATCTTCCAATGCCTTGTTGTAAGTTAAGCAGCGAGTCATAATTATATTATATTTAAAACTTGTAATAAGCTTCCATTCTTTTAATATACTTCTTACCCCAAAAGGAATTTATGAATTCAAATTAAATCAATTTTTGGATTGGGTGCTATTTCTACTTGACCTCTAGGTCAAAAAGTCAATTTGACTTCCCGAGACACGGAATTCTTTGACGGCCTGAGAATTGAATCAGCCCCGCTTCTATTTCCAGAGACGGCCATTTCTTGTTGTTTGGGAGAGACTGGAATCACTTGGAGCTGACCTAAAGCAGGAAATATGAGGATATAAAGGAAACAATAAAGGTTTATTATTAACTCAGTAATGGGGGCGTCCCGTAATTCCTACCTTTATTAATAATACATGTCCGATATGTGACAGCTTCACGACCTACTTCGTTACTGAGACAGCCGGATAGGCGTTATAGCCCACTTTATTTTTCGACAAATTATCTGTTAAAAAAACAATAAAAGGCCATTTGTTTCGGAAAAGGCCTTTTTTTTCATGAGGGTTATAGATCTTTTATGACTAGAATGTCACCTCACAAAACTTATACGTAATATAAAATTTGAAATAAATGTAAACCAATAAATGAATAATATAAGATTTACAATAATAATTACATTAGTTATTAAATCCCGTTAAAATATTTTAGAAATTTATAAAATGGTCTTTGGTTAGGGATGAAAAGAATAAAGAAATCTTTTACACACATTACATAAACAAAAATGATATTATTCATATTACGTAAGTCATTGTCTCTAACAGAATATTTCTATCCTATAATATTCTTTATAATATCTGAATACTATTGGTGAATCAATTATTATCAAACATAATCTATTTTAAAAGATAGCATGCGATTCAAGCCCATCACTTGTTTTTATTTTTAGACATTGTTATCAGAAATTATTTCTTGGGGAGAGAATACTTACTAATCAGGAAATCAGGAATTTTAAATAAATTATTTATTTGTATCATCTAGAACTAGAATTATAGCATAAACTCATTATTAAATAAGTGTACATAAAGGCTATTTCTTACTTCCTTTTCACCCACTTTTTTTCTCGAGTTTTTCAGAATTTGGAAATGAAATTTAATAAGTGTTGTGGAGAAGGAGTTTATTTTATTTTATTTTTCAGTTTTTCTCAAGGGCGTCTAACTCTGGAATTTTGAATGGAGGGGCATATTTAAACGAAAGAATCTTGTGGAATATGAAATTTATAACGATTTTATAAATTTATTTATATATTTTTGATCTGACAAGTTCTGAAGGCGTAAAGTGCCCCAAAACCCCTTTAACTGTGTTTTTAGTCTAATGTTTTATTATCTTTAGAAGCAGTAGAGATATATTTGAAGCAGAAGACCTGAAGATCTTCATAGGAGCATTGAATCAAAATAAACTTCGTTAAACTTTGAAGGTTAAAATTATCTTAAAAACGAGCCTCCACAATTTCACTTATTTTACATAACAATGTTAAGTATTAAATATGTTAAGGTTTTAACGTCCAGTACTGCAGAATTATTTGTACTTTAAATACCAAGAGAGTTCCTTTTTATGAATACAATTTAAAAGAAAAAACCTTAATCATTTACGTCGAAACATTCATAAATGTTATGGCTTCTCCTGAATCCTACGATAATGGCGGAAGTAAAAAAGGATGAACGACAAATTGTTCGATGTCCGAGGAAAATCAAGCAATAAAGTTTTCAAATAAATGACATTTATTTCGTCTCCATCGCAGTCCATAATCTTTAAAATATTCTTGAATCTGAGCTCAAAGGTATAGGAAATAATAAAGGGACGACCCGAAGCCAGGAATCATAGTTCCTCGAATCACCACACCCAAAGCAATAACTGAAGTATTGATGAATTTACAAAGCTTTGACATCAAACAAACCGTCTCAAGGAATTAATTAAATTATTCAGCCTTAAATTAGATTCTCACTTTCACAATTCCATAAAGCCGGTCTAATTAAATTATATTCAACCGGGGCAAGATGGATTGATGAATTAAATCAGAGACAACAGGAAATAGCTTCCAAGTCCGGCTAATCTCTAAATTATAAATTAATTTTAGTGGTATTTATCTAAAAACGACTTATCCTAACTACAATACACATTGTATTAAATATGAAACAGCTTTTTAATACTATTTTTTTTTATGTTATTTTATTAAATTAGCCTACCTTGAGTAATTAATTGAGTGATTGGGAATTTAATATTAGAGATTAAATTATTAACTTGAGACGAGTAGCGTATAATTAAAAGTTTTGAGTGGTGGATAGAAGCCCCCCTCCCCCCGAGAATAATTAAATAAATCAAAACATATCCAATTAATTTTAACATTTGACAGTGTTTAACTAACAATATTTGAGTTTGAAATAGATCACTATTGAAATTATGAAACTTCAACAATTTTGTTTTAGCTAAGGGCAGTTTCGGGTGATTTAATTAGCAAACGTTTTCAGACATTGATAAATTTATCTCTGGCTATCGGATGCGAAAAGGTTTCTATGCTCCTAAAAATAATATAATTGTCGCGTGGCCGCGTGATTAGATATGAAGGAGCTCACAAAATGACAGGTGGTTTCCTAGGAAATGATAATAACCTGTGGATAACCAGTCCTATTGGTATCCTTGCATTAACTGGAAATTTATGAAAAAATTCTGGAAGACATCCCCATATACCTTAAATATATAAACACATTTGGTTATACACAAACTACATATGTATTACAAATGGCTGGTAAAGGTGGGAGTGGAGGCACTTCTTCCTAAATTTTATTGGAATAGGTAAACGTTTTTTTTTTGGAAAAATAGTTTTGGATAAATGACTTCTATTATTCTCCACATAAAGCTCACGGTTTTAAAAGAATAACCATGCTTTTAATGACAATGGTGGTTCTAATCAAATAGAATGTGTAATATTTGCATTACATCATTCTATAGTGAATGCAAATCAGTTGGAAGTGGAGCATGTAATAATAAATAAATGCAGACGAAGTAAATTATTGAAGACATGTTGCAATGCGTTTTTTCATCTTTGTTTCATTTATAATTTGCATTGACTCTCTTAGCTCTCTGCTTGAGTGGATTAGAACTAAATATATATATATATATATAGTTCTCATCCACACATCTCGTACATATTAAACAAAATCCAGACATTAAACAAAAGAATTACTAAGTACTGGTTACCCGGACACAGCACACAAGTAGACTAACTCCCAAAATCTACCACTACTAAACAATTTACGACAACACATATTGTATGCAGCGGAATATTCAAGCCCAAGCAAAACACAAGATACTAAATTCATGGCTGAAATCTAGGTTAGCCAGTACTTGCAACGAACTTCGAGAACTGAAACATATACTTCGTGAAATGCCTATTGCAAAAACCACGACTGACTCACACTTACTGGAAAAGACGAACCCTACTGCCCACTCTGTAGCCGTGTGCTTACTATAAAAAAGTCCGTCACGCAGGGGCTGCGTAAACTAAGCAGATTTCCCACGTGAAGTTTTACAATAGAGAAATCCGCCTAATAACAACAGTAGTAGTAAGGAATCACTAAACCTATTCACGAGGGACGAATAGTTACCGAAACGGCCCGCACTAGCTCTCGGCGGAGAGTCTCGAATATAGCCTACTCCTGCCGACCACACACACATGCATATAAATGCAAATATTTCGGTTAATATTCAAGATACAGAATAAATGTATAGAACAAAATTTATAGTAAATAATAATAATAACGGAAATATTTCGAATTTTCAAAAATCTCCTCCTCTAACCCCATCCCCCTCTTCCACTGGTCAGATTTCAGCCATTAACGAACTTGATCTCTCTTTTTACGTAAAACGCTTAAATATGAAGTTTGGTAACGATCAAACAAAAATTGCGACCGCTAGAGCGTTAACAGACAAATATATATATATATATATATATATATATATATATATATATATATATATATATATAATTTTGAACGGACCCCATTTTCGTCATCTCCTGGATGTGATCGATGGACATTTGAGGAAATTTTTCGAAACTCGCGTCATGAGTACGATCTCAATAGCTGATTTCCCTTGAGGGAAATCTACTAAAAACATATAATAACTGATTGTTACCTAAGGACTCACATATGCCTACCATACACTTTGAATTACTACATGACCATAGCCAATATATATGGACACCAATATATTACAAATTTTCAAAAAAATATAAAGTAGGACAATCTTAAAATACTTGCAAAAATAAGCAAAACTACGTAAATATGATAAACAACTGTAAAGAAATTAACTTATACGTCACTCATTCGCCCCTGTCGCGAAATGCGATTAGTATAAGAACAAATAAATGAATTGTTTCATTCCGCTTGGCTTTTATAAGTTAACCAATACTCTATTTTGCATAATTATAGTTGAGACATCTGTTTCATTTTGAGATGGCATGGATGAAGGACTTTCATTTCTATAGAAACAAATGTTCTAGAATAACTTCAAGTAATTACAGATATGCTTCTACAAATGACCAATTATCAAGCACGCTGAACTGTACGGATCAACTCCTCTCTCAAGCAACTTCAGTATCGGCTCCATTCAAATTATAGTTTCCTAGTTACACCAGGAGCTTAAGTAGTACAGGAACTGATTAATATAGATTGTTCAAAGTTGAAGTATCCATTCACGCAAACTTGAGTCTGTCACTGAGCCTCTCCTGTCACTTTGTACTTCTAAGTCCTTAATAATCGGAGGGTCAATTTACTAAAAACTTTCAACTTGTTTATGACAATTCATCTAATGGCTTAAACCCTTGTCAGCAATGCGCACAACAATTTCACTGGAAGTAAGGGTATTCAGCTTCGGATGTTTGAATAGTTTTTTTTATTTATTGGAGCTTTACGGCTTTGGTGATGTTGCTCAGAAAAAGAAGTCTTATAAAATTAAAAAGCAAAACAAAATTTATTTAATGGAACAAAAAAAAAGACAGAAATGAAACACAAAAAGAAATGGAGAAAAAAAAAACAAAAATCGTACACAAAGCAAAACTCAAACACAAAATGGAACACAATAAAGAACAAAATGCGCAACAAAGGAACAAACAAAAGATAAAACTAACTACAAAAACAGGAGCGTGAGAACTGAAAAACGAATCATGAGTCACATAAGACAATAGGGAAATTAAATAAAAATTATAATTACATTTTTTTTAAATTTATTTGGTGAGCTCCGCAACTAGGGATGTCGCTCAGTATCATTTATTTTCAATTCCTTAAGTTATAATGTTAAAATAAAGAAAAATGTTTTCGAAATTATTAAGACAATATAATGTATAGCTATATATAAAACTAAGGAATAAAATAAAGCTAAGGAACCGTTAAAATAAAACTAAGGAATAAAACAAAGCTAAGGAGCCATTAAAATAAAACTATGTAAAACTATAATTTTTGAGACAAATCCTGGCTTGAGGATGATGGAAGACTAAGGCACAAGTTTAAAAATGTATTTACAGCCTTGTTCACAATAAAAATAAAGTGGCATAATTTAAAATAAAAACGTAGAGTGAGTAGTGGAGTAGGTGTGGTTAAAAGTTTGTTGTAAATGTTAATTGTCTTCATGAGATTTAAGAGTTTGTTTATATAACAAAAATAAATAAATTGATACATAAAATAATATATTTATCTAAGATGAATGAAATGAATATAAAGTAATTGAGATTAAGATAAAATATAGATTGTTACAGGTAGCTTTTAAAAAAAAAACTCATGCCTCCTTCATACAAGCTCGCGTATCACCGGATTTTCATTATCAATTTCAAATTGTACAGTTTTAATTTTAATATTGTCAACCTATAAGAGGAAAACAAATATGGCAGGGAAAGACGAGATATAGCTTTTCTCCGTAGACCCGGTCTTTCTTGTGATACTCCAAAAGCCTGTAATGGATTCCAAAATATTTTCAAGGAATTGAACAAAGAAAAAACTTGGAGTTATAAGGCATTATTTGTCTTCTGAAAAAACACAATGGAGAGTTCGGAGGAAACTATCCATCTTTGTCCTTGTTTATATCCTACTTGTTTGTTTATCTTCTTGGAAATCAAGAATTCTTGTTCATGGGAACAACTACTTTGCGCCTGTACATCGAATAGTATTAATTATTTTATACTTGTCGAAACATAGATTTCGGATCTTACATACCAAAGCCACATACAGAATCGCTAGGGTTCAAAGTTACAGCGTGTAGTACAAACTTAGATTTAAATAAAACCAATGTATTAAAAGTACTTAGACGAACCATGGTATATTTAATGAAAACAATATATCATTATTTTTGATAAGACTTGGCATCCCATAGCCTGCTGATTTGTTTACTCATGTATTTTATGCGTAGAAAAAGAATCAAATTTTAGCAGTATTGGCCTTTTTATTGGAATTTTATAATCCGGCTATTTTTTTAACAGCCCGACTATTGCTAAATGGTTTTGTCATTAAATTATTCACAATAAGTAGAATGTTTATATATCGAATGCAACAGTAGATTTCCTAGAATCCACCATATATCTTACTCTTTGAACCACCATCTTCTGAAGAACGATTTTGATTCTTTTTTACCCTACGTATTGCACAAATTTTCTCCATAAGCCTCAAGGATTTGTATGCTTCATCATATATTTTACTACGATTGTAATCTTCCAGAATCCAATAAATATCACGAAAGAAAAAATATATGATGGCTCTTGGATATAAGGCAATATATGATGGATTATTTTTCTCATAATCTGAGAACAAAACTTGGTCATTTTTCTGTTATTAAGCTGAGTAAATGCTGCTCACTTGAACAATCCGAAAATTGCTTTATAATAATGTCATCTCTAGTCTAAGGATTTGAATTATCCTTTATGCATTTTTAGATCCTTTGTAGGATAAAAACGTTTCGAGATAAAATTTCAAATGATAATTGATTTTTTCAAGAATTTATAAGGATTTTTAATTTTAAAAAATTGATTCAGTAAAATTTTATTTACAGCTTTTCGCAGTCTGAAATAATATTTTTCTATTTAAGTTGTGTCACTTTTTTGTAAACTTTTACTCAATGGCATTTATTTTCAATAAAACTTTCAGTTCACCTGTTCTATAAAGAACAACTAATTTCGAATTGCTCGATTTTGTTCCTCAATAGATATGGATATCGCTTCAGCTGGTTTACCAAGTACATGATTTAATTGCATGACTATTAATAAAAAAATAATTAAAAATAATATTACCAAAAATCATTCTATTTAAATAATACTGTCAATTTGAGAAAATCAGGGAATGGCCATGTTGCTTTCGAAATAATGGACACTTAGTAAAAACTGCTAATTTTCATGTCGTTTAAATAATGGTAATTATTTGAAGAGTAAAGATTGTCACGATATTTAAATTAAATTAATATCTTCACATGCAGACGTTTATTAAATACTAATTGAAATTACGTAATTGTCACAATTGACTCCGAAATAGTCGTGTAAAATATCTGACTTAAATGATCATAATTTTCATAATACAGTGAAATGAATAAGTTTTGAACTGAAATCATTTTGTAATTTTATTTAGGTTACTACACTTTATTTAATGCAATTCCAGTATTTGTATAAAACTCATTATTTACTTGGAGTAATCAGGTGTTAAATTAACTAGGTTGATAGGGCATTACAGGAATTAAATGAGGAATTTTGTTGCCCACGAAAATATAAAAAGGTTTTTTTTTTTTTTATATATATATTGTGAAGGAATTTTAGTATATTCCGTGTGAAAACACAGGTCCTTTCTGACCACTCAGAATATAGCACACTCTCCAATCAAGGTTGTCAAATGCATACACAGTATATTCAAGTATAAATACCAAACTCACCGTAACCTCTCGCCGATTTTATTAAATTTCATTTAGCTAATATTGAAATGTGGTCGTTAAACATTTTTATTAGCAGATTTCCCTTAAGGGAAATCAGCTATTGAGGTCGTACTCATGACGCGAGTCGAATTTTTAACATTAAACCAGTTTGGCACCTTTATCGCGGTGTTTCCTTTTACGGTCATAGTCTTTCTGTAATACATAAATATGGTCTCTGCTACCTGAAATTTACTCTATTCCAACTGTTTAATTTCTTTTAGCATACTTTAAGCATAAGAGTACATAAGAGTAACTCTTTATGAGTTCTTACAAATCTACATAATAAACAGGGGGTGGGACACAGGATGGTACACCTGGAGTTGTGGGTTCGATTTCGACCTAGGAAATATGTATTTATTTAGCGACATACTTATAAATAAAATCTTTAAAAGACCAATCCTGTGTATAAAATATGGTAATGATCCGCGGAGGATAAGAACTCTCAATTAGTCAAATAGAACAAAGTGAACGTTAATAAATAAGATTTAGCATTTAGAGAAGTGAAAAACACTTTAAGTCTTACTGCTCACCAGTGGTAAGATTGATTATAAATATCGATCTCATGACATTAACAAAAATAAAATGTTAATTAAATAAAAGTAAGAAGTTTGCTACAAAATTAAGCCAATATGTTTTCTCTATATTTTTATTTTATATTCTTACTATATATATATATACAAGATACATAAAGTAAATAATAATAACAATGTCTACATATATATATATTAAAAAAGTCAGTATTCATTTTTAATTTAAAACTATATATAAATCTGATGGTTGATTATTCCTAACGAATCCAAGGTAATTTAGGCAGCCAGTCTAAATCTTCAGTCCTAACTCATCAAAAACTATGCAGACTTTTTGGGACTGTTCCTCTCATCTTTGATAACGACATTTTAATAAGCAGCTGATATGTCATGAACGTTATTTGATACAAAAATAAGTACCATCTGTTGTTTAGTGCGAGATTATGTATTTCTTAAATTCTTCATGTAGTACAACTCTAATCAGTTATGGGCATTATTAACAATTCTGCATTATGTAACAATACCTCCATTTAATTTTTTAGAAAGTAGTATTTAGGTATCTGTAACTTCTATTTACCAGCCAATTGTTTGAATTACATTTTAAGTGATTTCAGTAATGTTGTTTATGGAGTATATTAAATTTATATTTAGAAGTTTTGAGTTTCAATCCTGCTCCTGTCAGGTGTACCATTAGCGAAATTAATCTGCTGTCGAAACTTCTACATTAGGTTAATCCACCTCAAGTTGTGCCGGACCTTCTAAGAATATATTAATATTTTGTATCTGCTTGTAAATATTTGTACTAAGTACAAAACTGATTTTCATTCTTTGGGTTTTACCTTTGACAAAATTGACGGCAGTTCACAATATTTTATATCGATTTATTGTAATGCCGAATCCCTTTTTTGGAACTTTCAATGAAAATAACACCAACAACTTAGTATTGACAATTATAATACATGGTGGTTTTATGTGGAAAATTCGGTTTTTAAGATTAATCAACCGTTTATCGAGTTATAGGACATGTTGAGTGCTGTAAATTAATGAGCACTGAGTTGTTAAGAGTACATTTAATTATTTTTTATTATTTTGTTTGATGCTTATTGTAGTCACAATAATACACCTACAAAATCAACACATCGTCTATTCTATTAGGGAAAGTCGTATATTCAAGAAACTCAAGTAAGAAAAAAAATAGAAAAGAAGAAGAAATATTTTTGTTTAATGTACCACTATAAATTCTGTAGGTTACACCAAATTATTTCCTAGCACAACTGTTAAAGAAAATAAGTGATCTGTGTTTCTGCACCTCATTTAAAATCATTTCCTTTGTAAGTCATATACGACGTCTCCGTTCCAGAGCATCGCTTCTAGAAGCTTCACAAAATTTACTTTATTAATCTTCTTGTAATAACCAACAAAAAACAAAAAATTAAAAAATAATTCTATATAAATTTTAAGTACCTAGAATAGGTACAGAGAAATGCTTAATTTTATACTTCCGAAAATCAATGAAAAAAGGAGGTTCTTTTGTGGATGTTACAAAGTCTTAAACATAAAATAAAAATAATCTATGCAAAGCCACTTAAAAAGTAAAATTATTATTGATGAAATCTGAATGACAGAAATTTTTGAGATTTCAATAATTTCTTCTTACAAAAAAGTAAAAATGGTTCCTGCTTCAAAACTAAATAACATAGAAATTACAGAAAAAAATAAATCAAAACTAGAGAATTAGCAGCACATATATTATGGACCAAAACGATATGAATTAATTCAGAATTTATATTAATTTTTAGGGGTGCATAAATCCTGTGATATGATGGAAAACCCATAGTTTATTTGGCTGGTAGCTCAATTTTTTAAATGCAATCTATCGATCATTACATCAATCATTTATAATTTGACTTATCTTTAAAATATGACCTATTGATTTTTAAAGTAGATGACCTTTAATATACGTTATCTGATAGCAGCTGAAATCTAACTGAGGTTAATTATTTATGGTTCAATTATTTCATAACTGTCGTCAACGACTCCCGTTAGTTACCGAACTTCCCTCCAGACTGAAACCGACACAGCTGTTCTAATTAAGTGCTTTGCAAATGAGGTTCTGTTAGTGGTTTTTGTATTGCCCTGAACATAACCGCATTCAGAACACTCATAGACAGACGGAAAATAGGACTATTTTCCAAGATAATTGGATAGCCGTCACTCATCCCTTTTGATGAAAATTATTACAGTTTTTGTACCGTGAAAGAAAATTAGGGAAAACATACGTATATTATTTTAAAAAAAAGTCCGTCACGCTGGGTTGTGTAACCTAAGCAGATTTCAACTTCTTACCGGAAAGAAAAACAACTACTGAAATATATCACAATAAAACATATAAATTTTGTTTGAAAACTATTTACTATATCTAGTGCTGTAACTAATAATGGATCATAATAATTTTTGTCAAGTTTTAGTAGTCCAAGAACTTAAGGCGGAGGGGAGGGGGGTCACCAGAACATATTTGCATCTATCACATATAATAAAGGACTCTTGAAAACAATATCATGTATTTATGCTTCAAAAATGTGGTTTATTACATAGATGAGTCTTGTTTATGTAACATTAGTAGAATTGGGGGTTTGCTGAAGGCTGAAAACTGAAAAATGCAAATACCTCGGTAAATAATCAAGATATTGAAAATATGTACCTAACAAAATTTATAGAACATTACATTTCCAATAAGATTGGTTTCGTACAATTTGTCGATCCGACGGATAATAACGCAAATATTAAAAAGTTTCAAAATTCCTACTCTCTATCCCCCCCCCAATGGTCGGATTTCAGGCATTAACAATCTTTCTTTTTACATAAAACGATTAAACATCGAGTTTGGTAAGGATTAAACAAACATTTCAACCTCTAGAGCGCCATATAATATTTTGAACGGACATCTTTTTCGTCATCTACTAGGTAGGATCGATGGACATTTGAAGAATTTTTTCGAAATTCCCATCAAGAGTAAAACCACAATAGCTGATTTCTCCTAAGAGAAATTTGCTAAAAGACCAGAAGCGTGACGAGAAGATGTCTGGAACAGAAATACGGTTTGGAGAAGAAGAATAGTTGAACAATTATTGGTCATGCAACTTAACCAAGTTATTTGTAAGAAACTTTCTTTTCACCCCTCATTTAATATTTTAGGTGCACTTGGGATTTTCACTTAAAACACCGTTATCACAAAACATCCCATGACCGGCCAGTTCAACTCCAAACTGAGTTTAAACAAGTTTCTTATTATACGGGGTCATTGAAGACGATGTCAGTGAGTTTTACTGTTTCAATGGTTCGCACTGTATGAGTAATTTTCACCCAATGATTAATCAACATTAAGTTACTGTATTCACGATTAATGCAAATAAACGTTAATTAAAAATCGAGCTAGCATGCAAACCATTTGCCATGTAATTAGTACAGCAAGAAAACTAGCTTATGACTAAAAAATTAATAAAATGAAGTTACGAAAAAATTGATTTACCTCTTATGTTCATCCGTTGGTAAATTACTAGTACTTCAAATTCTGAGTGGATAAAATAATAAAAAAATAATACGGCAAAAAATGATATTATATAATGCAGTATGTAGTTAAGGCAACAACCACGATGAAAAATATATTTGTACATTACCCATTGTTACCCTTAAGTATATTTTATATGTTTTTTTTATTACATCGTTTATAAAAATATGTGCGGTAGACATAAAGGTTTCATGTCGTGGAAAGAGAAACCATTCATTCCTCGGCCGTGATTAAAGAGGATACTGTGTCGAGAGCTTTTGACAGCCATCATAAATATGGGAGGATATTAGTCCTTAGCAAGTATCAGGTCGCAACATCGATACAAATCGACCGAGAGATTTGGTTTCGCTTAACGGCCCCCGTAAATCGTGTATTTCATTACAACAGCCAGAATCACCACTGTCAACTCCAGCCATACAACGAGACACTTTGTAGATGATTGTGTATCGAGTTCATACATGGGTGGTTATGCAGAGATATGAACATGAAAAAACGATTCCCGAAGAATAAGATATGGATTTCCAAAGAGTTTATACTGTAAGTTAAGTTTATTATTTCTACTATCAAGTCGACAAATGTTAATTTCAAAAATAAATAAAAATGAAAACTTCAAATGATTATTCAAATCAGTTTTATTTCTCGAACTAATTTGGCGTCCATATGACGCTTCATCGGAGATGCTCTAATACAAAAAGCAACTAATTAGTGGCTACATCTTTCTCCATGACCTTCTACTAGCCGTACCAGTCGGAGAATGGCTTACAAAGTATGCCGGCTCAAGTCAGCTGATTTATATCGATCTCGAAATAAAAATATATCGATTATCCCTAATGAAGCACAGTCTAAATAGTAAATGATAGATTTATAATTGATTAACTATCACTTTAAAGTTTCTAATAAATTAAAACATATGTATAGTTCAAATGTTTTATTAACAGATTTCCCTTAAGGAAAATCAGCTCTTGACGTCGTATTCGAAAAAAGTCCATCAATCCTACCCAGGAGATGACGAAAATGAGGTCCGTTCCAAATTATATATGTCTGTTAACGGTCTAGAGGTCGAAAATTTTGTGTAATCGTTACCAAACTCAATATTTATTCGTTTTATGCCAAAATAGGGGGGTTAAGAGGGAGGATTAAGGAAAATTCGAAATATCTCCGTTAATTTACGTCAGATCAAAAACTTGTACAGAATCAATCTTCTTGCAAATGAAAGTGACTATAAATATTGTTATATACATTTATTCTCTATCCTGAATATTAACCGAGATATTTGCATTTTTATTAATTGTGCGCGGATAACGGACGAGATGAGACCGGCTAATGTCAGTTCTAGTCGTGAGTTTTCGCCAAAAACTAGTTCGGCCGTTCCCGTAACTGTTCGGCTTTCGTGGAATTTCTCTATTGCAAAACTTCACATGGGAAATCTGCTTAGTTTATGCGTCCCCTGAGTGACGGACTTTTTCTGTTTTCATGATGTGCATACTCTCTTTTGAAAATCAAATCAATAAAGCTGAGAAATCTATCTACTACTATAGAAAGGATCAAACTGTGCATATCAAAATAGAAAAGTACCCCTTCTATCCAACTGTTTTTACATTTTTAGACGAATTTTTTGATCGATATAAATCAGCTGACTTGATCCGCCATGCTTTGTAAGCCATTCTCCGACTGGTATGGCTAGTGGAAGGTCCTACAAAAAGATGTAGCCGTTAGTATAGTTGCCTTTTTAAAGTAGAACTACTCCTGATGATGCGTCATATGGACGCGAAACTAGTTAAGAAATAAAAAATGATTTAAATTATCATTTGAAGTTTTCGTTTTTATTTTGTGGGCATCCACCATAGATTAGTTAAGCAAGGCCTAGTGCTATGTATAACAATAGTGAAGCTGCTTATGACGTTTGTACAAGGACGATAATGAACATTTTTTTCAGAATCAATAAAAACAACTTGTTCTCTACAAGGGCCTATATATATATATATATATATATATATATATATATATATATATATATATATATATATGCAGAAATAGTTCTCTGAAAGTGCACTCTGATTATATTAAAGTAATTCTAGAGGATAAGGCGTTTTTATTGATCCTGATCAATTGGTTCCTCTACCGTCCAGACATATCAGGAGAGATCATCTTTATCCTTATTGAAAAAGGCATCTGGCAGTGGTAGTGAAAATAATTTTCAATAGGAAGAATAATATTACTATTTTGACCTACTTGGCAAAACTATCCTTCCAGTTGGTAGTAATGAATGTTTTAGCGCTTGAAGAGAAGCTTTAGAAGTTGCTCCAAAAAATAATTCCAAAGCCCACTCAATCCCGAAATGGTAAGTCATTCTCGCTTTGAAAATCATTATAGAAAAATATAAAGAAAAACAAGGTCATCAAATTCTGCCAATTTTAGCAGACACTGAGTATTATCGTAAATGAAAACGTTATTTTGAAAATAAGAAAAATTGATAAGCTTAACATTTTTTAGCTCAATGAGTAGTATTTACAGTCTTACAGTGTGTTCCGTCGTGTTTCAAAGTGTTCCGTTTCTGCCGATTCGAGAAGGTAAAATTCGAACACTCAAAGACAGAATAGAAAGGAAGCTTTCTTACAAATAGAATGTGCCGCAAAATACATTTTTGAAATGAAATGTGATGCTAAATACAAAGCATGAAGTACACAAATACCATCTTCATAAACTGTTCATCAGAACTTGCACTCAATAGTCTGGTGGTGATTTTTTTCTTGTAGCTTAAAATGAATTTAAACATTATTAATTCCGTAAAATGCCTCTCTTTGCCAGTCTAAAACCCTAGCCAATTTACTTTTAAATTGGGTAGGAAAAGCTCATTTAAATGGGCGAAGTCATTCATTCTTCTTTCCTTGGCAAGAATAAGCTTTCAAGACCTGAGGTTTTTTCTTATATGGAGAATTCCATGAGTTGTATTAAAACACCTAAAAAAATCCTAAGAGTTTTACTTTAGTATTAAAACTCAAATAAATGCTAATTAAGTTTGACGGTTATTCATATAATCTGTTATCCATGTAGATTTTATTTGATTGTGGTTATTATTTGATACTGTAATATTCTTAAAGATGGATAAATACTAGTTATTGTATTTTTGGTAGAACCCATGATATTTTAAGAGCCATCACTTTTCTTGCCATGATAATTCTTTCGTACCGTTGGTCAATTAAAATGTATAGATGCCATTTGGCTTGGTGGCTTTAACATGTTACTTTCTCAAATTTTTGGGATGTAATTTCTGTTTGTTCCATGACAAATTTCAAGAAGAATGATTTGAGTCGGCAATATCTATTATATCTGGCTTAAAATGTTGAATAACATAGATACAGAATTATCTTTTCCAATAAAATTCCGTATTGCCAATTTTTTAGTAATCTTTGATGGCATGTTGTAACTACTCTCCTCTAACAAGTTTAGATGGATTAAACCGCTGTCTACAATGGCATAGAAACAATTAGGAACTGAAGCACAAGGATTTACTACCAACAGCTGGTGTTAAGTTCCACTTCTAGCGTGTTGTTTGTCTTCTCACGTGTAATCCCCGATTAGATTCCACCAGACATCAATACTAAGGATCATCCGGGCTTTTAAGATTTTAGAGGTACATATCCTTATTTTAGTGTTTACCATCGTCCTTATTTTCATTATTCTACATGATTCTAAATTTAACAAGAAAGTTTATTTTTATTTTTGCTCTTTTGTGAAAAAAAAAATAATGCATGTATTGTAATCTTGAAAAAAATCGATTTTCAGATTCAAGGGAATTATAAGATTTGACACTCCCTAAACCTTCCCCCTCGCCATTTTTTATTAGAGATTACTTGTCATCTACCTGATCATTCGCGTACATACATGCAAAGGATTTATCCTCATTCTATATATTGTTGGGAAAATGAAATACATGAAAAATTAGACAGAGATAGTCACATATTTGAGAAGTTCAAAGTAGATCAAAGGGGCCGGCAGATGTTCTCGCCCGACCTTTCTGGACGAGTCTCGGCCTCATCCTTTGATGTTTTGCCTCCGATCTATATAAGGCACCATGGCCAACCCTAGTCAGTTAGTTTGTTCTCATCTGTCTTCAAGTGCTCATCTGTGCGTTCAGTGCTACAGTGCGACTCAGTTCCAGTGCGGTAAAGTGTTTTTATGCGAAGAACATTGTTGTGCCGTGACTCTGAAAGTAATTCTATAATAAAACGTAACAATATTAAACTGTAAACAAAATATGAAAAAGTAAACACCCAAAATATTGTTTTAAAATATTCATTTCCTTAGTATTTTTTCTTTACTTACTGTTCGGCGTACTATTTCATTACCATTTACTTTTAACTTTTCATTACAATACAGAATAAGGATCTTTCGATTTCGGACTTGTATCCACTTCAACTTCTTCCACTTTCTTGACATTCGTCCAACTTGTGTCCTATTTCACCTCCTCGTACAACCTCCTTTTAGCAGATATCCCTTGAGGGAAATCAGCTGTTGAGGTTGTACTCATGAAGGAATTTTCGAATTTTTTCTTCAATTGTCCATCGATCCTACCAAGGAGATGACGAAAATGAGGTCCGTTCAAAACTGTATATATATATATATATATATATATATATATATATATATATATATAAATATATATATATATTTGTCTGTTACCGCTCTAGTAGTCGCAATTTTTGTTTGATCGTTACCAAACTCGATATTTAGTCGTTTTATGTAAAAAGAAAGATCAAGTTCGTTAACGGCTGAAATCGGACCAGGGGGGGGGAGGGTTTAGAGGGGAGGATGTTCGAAAATTCGAAATATTTCCGTTACTATACGTCGGATTGAATATTGTATAGAATCAATCTTATTGCAACTTAAATTTACTATAAATACTGTTATATATTTATTCTCTATCTTGAATATTAACCGAGATGTTTGCATTTTATTAAATCTGGGCGTTTCCTTTCTTACCTGTTCGGCTCTCGTGAAATTTCTCTATTGTAACACTTCACGTGGGAAATCTGCTTAGTTTACGCAGCCCCTGCGTGACGGACTTTTCTATTTCATTATTTTGGGTAGCGTCCTGGAGCCATTCACTCCAAATAGCCCAACCACAGGGCTCTGCCTTTCTAGGTCTTTTTTTCTGCATTCCCCTGTCTAGGTGGACTATCTGCTTGCGTTGGTTAGAGTCCATGTTTCGTTGCCGTATCCATAACTGTATATGAAAAGTGCATCTTTGCCTCACCGCAGATGCATTTGAAGAAGAAGACGTGTTCCATTAAATCGTCCTAGGGCAATGCTTTGCGTCAGGAAAGGGATGTTCTATCTAGTTTGCTATTGACAAGGGGGACTGTGTTAGATAAAAAAAGGTTCTTCTAGCATGGTTCTACCTGCCAATAACAGAATGCTTCTTCTAGATCTGAAATAACATAGTCCTCTTTCTGGGATTTAAAGGGAAAATGTTGTAGTAATGTTGTATATGTTAATTTTATTAAACAAGCATTTTATAAATTTAATGTTTTCAAGAAATTATCGAAATTATTGCAATACTTAATGAACATCATTTCGATATTGGCTAGTAGGATTTTTAATATTTTTTTTCAAAGTATTGCTTATGTTTGCTGTTAATGAAAATACTAAGAAAATTAATTTTAATGTACTATTTTTATTGTAATTATTTTTTTTTTCAAATTTGACAAAACATATAGGCAGAAGCTGTTATACTTTTCCATGTATTTGAAATAAACTAATTTCAATTCCTTTCCGGACCAGTAGCTTGTCCGGATTTTACACTTAAGACATCGTTAAACTAATGAACTTCCTGATCAGCTTTCAGCTACATCATTATCGCGAGGTTTCTCGGGGAAACTGAATGACTCATATTGCACATCATATTAAAGTACTTATAGCTCTTTTAGGAGTATGTGTAAAGCCAGGCGGAATTATAAAAATGAATCCACTGGCTGATTAAAAAGTCCGTCACGCAGGGGCTGCGTAAACTAAGCAGATTTCCCACGCGAAAATTTACAATAAATAAATATACATACAGGGGACACAACCGTGAATGCTCAGTAAATATACAATACACAGCTGAATCGTAAGCAAACAGGCAAGCCAACCTCGTAGAGCTGCATAGATAGACAGGAAAGACAAACAATTAATGAAATATATCTGAATATAACATATTAATTTTATTTAAAACAATTTACTAAAGCTAGTGGTGTAATTTGAAATGAATCAGAATCAGTTTTATCTCAATCACTCAAATTTTAGTAATCCAAAAACCAAAGAAGGGGGGGGGTGTCAACAGAACGTATTTGCATGTATCTCACAAAATAAATTTTCAATGAAAACAATATTTGGTATTTAAGCTTCAATTAATATATTTTACTATATAACAGAGCATTGTTTATGTAACACTAGTAGAAGTGGGAGTTTACTGAAGGCTGAAATTAAAAAATGCAAATATCTCGGTTAATATTCAAGATAGAGAATAAATGTATATAACATTATTTATAGTGCTTTTAATTGTCAATAAGATTGATTCTATATACTTTTTCGATCCGACTTATAGTAACGGAGATATTTCGATTTTTCAAAATTCTCCCCTCTAAACCCCCCCCCCCTTGTTCGATTTCAGCCGTTAACGAATTTGATCTTTCTTTTTACATAAAACGACTAAATATCGAGTTTGGTGACGATTAAACAAAAATTGCGACCGCTAGAGTGGTAACAGACATATATATATAGATAGATAGCTATATATATATATATATATATATATATATATATATATATATATACAGAGTTTTGAACGGACCTCATTTTCGTCATCTCCTAGGTAGGATCCATGGATATTTGAAGAAAAAAAATCGAAAATTCCGTCATGAGTACAAGCTCAATAGCTGATTTCCCTGAAGGGAAATCGGCTAATAGTAGACTGTAGTTATAAGGGAGGGGGGAAGAGTAAATGAAATAATCTATGATGAAAAATATAATACCCTTGTTGAGCCAAGATAAGCAAATAAATGGGCAAAATAAGCACATATAACATAAAATATACTAAACCCTTCTTACCTCTGAAGCATTTGCACTGAGATAAACGGTACTGAAGAGTGAGAGAAAGGAAGGAGGGTAGAGGACAAGATTTTAGCGAAATCAGGAAGAAGGCGACTTACCAATTGCCGTCTTAACTTGCTGTAGAAGAAAAAAGTCCGTCACGCAGGGGCTGCGTAAACTAAGCAGATTTCCCACGTGCTGGTATAGCACGCTGGCTATTTCTACGTAAAACACCTGATAAAGGGTTGGAGTAGGGGGGGGGGGTATTGAAGGCTGAGAACAAGAAAGTACAAATAACTCGCTCTAAACTTGAGTTACAAACAAATGTATAAATCAACGATTCTAGAGTATCAATAGCTAAACAGGACTGATTTTTTAACATTTCGCTATTCGAATCATAATGAGGGCTTATTACACCCCCGATTTAAGCTTATTACCTAGCAAGTTCAGTGCCTAATGACAATAAAAATAAATTAAAAAAAAGTACCGAGTATGGTTCAGACGAGATACATATTTCCGATTTACGCCCTCCAAATCTTGATGACGCAATCACACTCCGTTAATATTAAAGATAGAGAATAAATGTATATAATGGTTTCACTGGAAAACAATAGAAACTTCTACAAGTAGCTTTCCTTAATTACTTTCTCTGATTACAGTCTAAGTTTATTTTATTTTACTTATATTTTTTACTTTTCGACCTTTTCGGAGTATTGCCGCTATTTATACACTTCTTTTTAATACTCATTTTGAAATGAGTTCCCAATCCTTCTCATTTGTTGAAATGAGCATAAAATAAGAAAATGAAAAGCATCTCCGCTGTCTCAGGGTAGGATTAAGAAATTCGTTAAAAAATTAAATGGAAACCTCTCAGAGATGTTTCCGGTTAAAATTGGCTAATTCCACCAGTAGAGCTTTCTCACTAATTAACAGTCTTGGATTTAACTTTATCGTTTCAGCTTCCTGCTGACTTTTGCATAGCTAATTATAAACCAGTTCATTAAAAAAATTGCCTAACAATTTTTATAATGAGCTTCATGGGTAGAGCGTTATATCTTCCGAAGAAGTTGTGCTAAAGAAGGCTTTTTTTTTATTTAAAAAAATTGTTTAGATGCAATTCTAATTTCTTCATGGAAATTCTTTTGGATATATAATAAGAACATTCATGTTTGAAAAAAAGTCTAAACTTCGTCTAGGGGTTAAATGTCTATCGATCATCAGTGCTCTGTAAAAAACATAACACACAATATAGAAAAATATATACAGTCCATGATTTTTAAAAACAACAACATAAGTCATAACAATTTTTACAATATTACCAATAAAATTAGACATAACAGCTTAAAATATTTTATAAACAATACTCTTCGATAATTTAAAACCTACAAAACTACAATAGGCATAAATAAATAAATACCACCTCTATTTCCCCAACAAAAATATTTCATGTAAATAAATAAAGGGAAATGGAAAGTGTTTGTGTGTATTATTTATTCATAATTTAGCTTTTAAAATGTTTTAATTCTTATGATATATGTCGTTGGCTTTTAGAATAATGGACTTTATGTACGTTTTTTTTATTTTCTAAATACCCTTTATATGGCAATCAAGTTGATTAACTTCAATCATGCAGCCTACTCACGATCGGAAAGTTGTGTGTGTGTGTGTGTGTGTGTGTGTGTGTGTGTGTGTGTGTGTGTGAGATAGAGAGAGAGAGAGAGAGAGAGAGAGAGAGAGAGAGAGAGAGAGAGAGAGAGAGAGAGAGAGAGAGAGAGAGAGAGAGAGAGAGAGAGAGAGAGAGAGAGAGAGAGAGAGAGAGAGAGAGAGAGAGAGAGAGCCCTTTATCACGAAGACGTTTGTATGGAATATGCTTTTCTTTAAAACTTGAATTTAACACTTTTCTAGTAAAAAAAATATTTCAGTTAAGTCATAAGGTCATCCATCTACAAAATCACTTTAGGGAGGTGATACTAAGTTACGGATCACCGTCCCTGTTAAAGATACAAAAAATTTGCTTTTACAAAAAGCAAAGATTTTGCTGTTTTCTCTTTCATGTAATGGCCCACAAATGAGGTAATATCTTAGCCCCATCGAAATCTTGAACTACTGATTGTGGTAGATATTTTAATGATAAAGGCAACTAAATGATCAATAAATGATACTTATTGTAAACAACAGTAATTTATCTTCTTTTATGTACTGGGCTGATTTATATTACTCGTTCGCAAATATTTGATATAATTAGTTTTAGTTGAATGCTTAGTAACTCTCAGAGCTTAATGCTATGATAATTAGGGATTCATGGGCCTGTTTGTTCAGCTGGACATATCATATGTTGGCTATGAACTGTTGTATCTAGATTGCATAATTCAAAAGTTATTTGTTATCTATCATATACATCAATGGACTTTGTGTGCTGAAATCATTGATATATTTCAATTATTAATAATGGACTTGCATAATCTAAAGGTGGTATATGATTTATGAAACAGTATTGCTGATTCAGGAATAGAACTGCAGAGTTTATTCCGATGATAAAACTTAGAAATTTCGCTTCATTGAAAATATTGGATTATTTTATTTGATTCTTGCCTTTGGGTAATAGGCTATTGTAAGAAAAACCCAGCCCATGGTAAGTTGGTGGGAGTGTTTTATCTCCATTAATGCCATAGCATTCCAATGACATTATCAATGAAATTTTTCTTGAAATGCATAGATCTTAGCAAATTAACCAGGCAATTCATCTTTGGAGGTCGTGGGAGAGAGAGCGTTTGAAGGGGCCAAAAAAACAAAATTACAATTTTTTTTCGGTAGTAACAGTGAGCACAGAAAATGTTTGTATACGACCTTTAAGCATTTTGACATTTTGGTCCCTGAAGGGAAACCACATATATTGTTTATCATAAAAATGTAAATAATAACGTTGTGTAACAAAGAGTGATAATTTATTTTGATAGACTTACATAGATAAATAACTTCTGAAACGAACTATAAATAATTAACTTTCTTATGTTTCAAATGGATACATATCCTTATCCTAGATATACAAATAACATAGATTCGACAACTACTCTCGTGGAGTGTGAAAACTTTAAACCCATAAAAAACAATAATTGATTTTCAAAATGATTGTGTGAAAGCTTATTCTACAAAAGATTTTATCATGACGACTTTTTTTTTAATCATTAGATAGAAGTTCTAAAAGAAAATTTGTAAATCTTACTCCTCTGAGAAATAAGAAGACTTGGGACTGGCAATAGCGAGTTAAGGATTTAGTGTTATGTGGTGAACTTTTACTATATTGACCAAGTTCCTGGGCTTTGTGTATTAACTTGTGAACTATTTGGGAGTTTAGAAGACGGTCGGCAATGTGTTACTGGAAATGAATTACTGCCATGGAGGATGTCTTTGGGTTTATATTTCCGAATTTCCTGATAACATTCCACAAGTGTTATGAAGAATTTATGAAATATAAATAAACAAATTGTTTGTTCGGGTTCATCTAAAACTTCATTTGGAAGTAGCAACTCCGTTCAATTACATCGGATTGAGAAATTTCATAGTTTGTACGTCTTTCATGCTAGTCAAGTATCAATACCATTTTTTTGTATTTTCACCCATCCCTCCCCCTTAGTCGGTTTGGATCAAAAGGTGTGGTGCGCACCTAAACGTTACATTGAATACAAATGTAAAATTTCAGCATTCCAGTGCTAGCCCTTTTGGATAATTCTAGAGCTTTTTTTGCTATAAAACCCTACCCCAACTAAAAATTAAAGAAGTTACAATAAAAACAAAAGTTGTTATTTATTAACGTCCCCTTTAGAGTAATATGGTTAATTGGTATGGGTTATCTACTGGTTACCACCATTGTCTAGACAGGGTGGAGGACTAAGGAGTTCTTCACTAAATAAATTCCTATTGCCCAAACGGGACTCGAACCCACCACTCTAGGTTTACCAGCTGAGATTAAGACCAACGACAACTCACATAGTTAAGCAGATCTATAACTTAAAAGTAATGCATTTTAAAACTACTTCTGCTTAAATTAGAAATACAGAAACAGGGAGATGAAGAATATACATTTTTTAATATTTTGTCTCACTCTGAAACCGTTTTGACTAGTTTAGGCGTGACATGTTTATCTATTTACATATCTTCAGTAACTCTAAGACGGCTTACCTAAGAATGTTGAAATTTCACAGTTAGGGTTGTTGTAAAGTGTGATTGTTCACCTCCTTCTTAAACTGAAGCAGTGAAATAAGAAAAAAATAAATCCTAAAAGTTACTGTCAAAGTATTGAGCTGAGATTGTTGTAGTATATGAGCATTTGAAACCATTTTTAATTTCTGTTTGGTTCACTTAAATTCCACCTCAACACAACTCTTGAAAATGAAATGTCACGTTTTGCGTTATCCCTTGACATTTGAAGTATCAATATATAATTAGAATCTCTGGTAATGATGTGGAGAGGTTGATCCATATTTCATTCCTCTATAAATTAACTACTAGGTGCATAGATAATTTATTAATGTTTCTTAGGAGACCACTATTTGCAGACAACAAGTTCCGTGTATTGCTTCATCGGCCGAAACTGAATCGATAACAGGTTTGAATTAATATTCAGAATGCAGCGATTGGGATTTCATATTCCAAAGACCTATGTAATACTAAAACTCTGTATTTCGTCGTGGCGTTATTTTCTGACACATGCCATTTTCCACCCTTTCAGGTAAATTGTTTCGCTGGAAATACTATCAGTCTCACTGAGTTCGTTATATTTACCATATTTCTAAGCTCGGTTTATTGTTTTTTCAAGGCTCCCCTTTTTTTTAACTCGTGCTCTTTTCTTAGGCACTCTCTTTTTTTAGATTTTTTTTACCTCTCAAAGGGTTTCTGACTCTTTTGGCCCTGTAGCTTCAAAATAAAAGGCAAATTAAATTAAACATGATGTATGGTAATTTACTTGAGTTCAATCCCCAGGAAACTACTCTTTTCAGTGAATAAAAACGAATATTGTTTATATTTACACGAAAAAAAAACAACTAGAAATTCCTCTGAATAATATAAAAGTAGTTGTACTCTAAATTAAAATTATAAAAAATCCTTCCAAAGCAAGCCTAGCGCAAACGTCAATATTAGTAACACAAGCTATATTATTTATGAGCGGCGAAAATACTATGTTTCAATTTCTATATAGTGATGTCCCAAAACTCAACTATGTTTGCACTCAAAGGATAAATTATGAAACCCCTTTATGGCATGCCAATTTACTATAATTATAAATAACTTTTAAGGAATCATATAATTTTTTTTGTAAATAGAACAAATACTGCCAAAAAGTCATTAAGTAAAACACGTAAATATCGAATTTCACTCTACTTTATTGAACACTCGATATGTTTCGCTATGTTCTATAGCCTCTTCAGAAGTACGTGGCCTTAAACCTAAATTGACATTACATTACGTGTATTGTCAGGAGAGCCACTTTAACACTAATAGAAAATAGAAGAAGCTAACAAAATCATCTTATTGACCAATCAATTTCTGTATAGAGTCCTAAAATTAAATATTTTATTTTAAAAAGTAAAAAATAACTAAATACGTTTTAGCGTTTAGTGTTGCTAGACCAACTCAACTAAATAACCAACTTTATATTAATTTTCAACATTGGATACGCTAATAACCAATAATAACCTGGCCAGCAGAGGTGTGCTAATTTACAGTAGAGAGGAAACCATTTTTTACATGGGTATACTGAGTTTAATTAATTATTTTTCATCCGTCAGTGAACTTGCATTTATTATATAAATCAGTAACTTTTCTAACTCATGATTTAACTGTTTATGATGGCTAGTAACTTTTTCATTGTGCAAGTTGTTCTTATAGTTGATTAAATCATTAGGAACTATTTATCACAGAGTTGTGACCTTATCTTATCAAAATAACTGTAGCGAAATTGTGGTGTCCAACCCAAAAGATTTATTTTACTACATAATATACATTTTTTTGCACGTATTTCAAGTATCCAAATATATTCAGTCAAATAAATAAAAAAAATATATAAATTATTTTTATACCAGATTTTCGTCAAGGGAAATCAGCTTCTGGATTTGTCCACAAGCCAGGAATTTCCTGCAAAATATAATATCCCCATTTTTTACTCTTAAACACAATTTCTTCAACATTAAGGAATTAAAAAAAGTCCTTCTCGCAGGGCTTCGTAAACTAAGCAGATTTCTCCATTGAAGCTTAAAAATAGATAAATAAACAGCTAACACAACACCACCGGGAATTTTAAATGCATAAATACGAATGGTTATAAGAAATATTTCAGTAATTGTTAATATTTTCTGGATGGGAAGGGTCTGAAATATTAACAAACTGGTCTGCCAACATCTCACCGAAAAAAAGACAATTACTAAAATATATCAGAATACAATATACTTATTTTGCTGAAAACTATTTACTGTAACTAGTACTCTAATTTGTAATGAATTAGAATAATTTTTATCTAAATCAATCAAATTTAGTAGTTCAAGAATCTGAGACAGGGAGAGGGTGGTCTCGAGAACATATTTGCGCGTATCTCGTATAATAAAGGTCTCTTGAAAACAATATTTGGTATTTAAGCTTCGAATAAAGTGGTTTATTATTTAACAGAGTATTGTTTGTGTAACATGAGTAGAAGTGGGGGTTTGCTGAAGACTGAGAACTAAGAAAAGCTAATATATCGGAAATTATTTAAGATAGAGAATAAATGTATATAACAATATTTATAGAACATTTAATTTAAAATAAGATAGATTTAATACACTATTTCGATCCGACGTGTAGTAACAGAGATATATCGGATTTTCAAAATATTTCCACTCTAATCCCTGCTCCAATTTCAGCCATTAACGTACTTGATCTTTCTATTTACGTAAAACGACTAAATGTCGAGTTTGGCAACAATCACACAATAATTGCGACCACTTGAGCGGTAACTGATAAAGATATATATATATATATATATTTATACATTTTCGTCATTTCCTAGGTAGGAGCGATGGACTTTTGAAGATAGATTTCGGAAATCCTCAATAGATGGTTTCCCTATGTGAAATCTACTAAAACCTTTTCATTTCGTCTTTATTCATATTAGTCTTCCCAATTGAGGTTCTTTAACAATTAACTATATTTATATTTGAAAATAACAATTTTCCAAGTAAGGCACCTGGTTTGAGGTACTTTCATAACAACTCGGGGCATCCCAGCTTTCGCCAACGCCCATTTCTTCTTGCTTTCTTACGTTAATTATATTTTTACTCTTTGGTAAAATATCTCTAATTCCACTTACCCTTGGTATATAATGGTTTTATACAAAAAGACAGATCAAGTTCGTTAACGGCTGAAATTGGACCACTTATGTTATGAAGCATTTTATTTGAATCTTAAATACCAAATATTGTTCTCATTGAGTTTTAATTTTTGAGATAAATGCAAAAACGTGGCGTACGTGGAAATCTGCTTAGTTCCTGCGTGTTCTCTCTAATCAATAACTCCTCCCAAAAACCCCAAATATTAAATGACCTACTAATAATCATCAATATGTGATTCTGAAAGAAGTAATATCCTCTATATATTATGGTTCTATACTCAAGTCCCCTACATTTTTCACAACATCTTCAAATTTCTGGATACCCAAAACTTAAGTCGTTCCAACACTAAATTAGATTTTTCTTATCATAATCACATAACACTGCTGTAATCCCCCTTCCAAATATGTTTTATTAGAATGTTTGCAAGAGTAGTGGAAAGAAATAGGGATATGCGAGAACGTGATCTCGTTTGAATGCTGTGATCGTGCCTGGATAATTGCCTTGATCCCTAATTGAGCAAACAGACACCAGGTCACGAACGACTAATCGTACTCAAACTAGTTCAGTTAGGCTTAATTTGTTTCACTTATATCAAATAACTTTCAAAGTCCGTGAGAACAAGCTGTTGCTATGCTGATTCGTATCACTGCCTTCCTAATAGCTTTTTCCCTCCCATATTTTAGAGGATACTATCTTCAAAGTTTTCTGTGCTTCTTTTCTTAATATATAACCTGTATGTGTTGTATGAGTTATAAAATATAGTTTTTAATATTACCTTTAAAAAAGAAATAAATCTCATAATACTGTGGATCCTCTTACAAATTTTTTGTTTATTACAATTATCATCTACCACGGCTAATTTTTGTCAGATTTGAAAAATGTAGGTAATTTTATTATTTTACTTGCGTTTTGTGTAGATTTTATTTAACCACGCTTGGAACAATTGATTTTTTTTCAAATATTACCTCTAATAATAGTTGCAATGTGCTATTGTGAGTTAGTGTACTTGAGTGGGTATAAAATAAATATGAATGATGTGAAAGAAAAAATAAATCTTGATTTATCAAAATAAGGCTATCAAAATAATCGAGTTTAATATGGTACTAACGTTTTAGCAGATTTCCCTTAAGGGAAATCAGCTTTTGAGGTTGTACTCATGACGGAATTTTCGAATTTTTTCTTCAAATGTCCATCGATCCTACCTAGTAGATGACAAAAATGAGGTCCGTTCAAAACTGTATATATATATATATATATATATATATATATTACCGCTCTAGCGGTCGCAATTTTTGTTTAATCGTTACCAAACTCGAAATTTAGTCGTTTTATGTAAAAAGAAAGATCAAGTTCGTTAACGGCTGAAATCGGACCAGTGGGAGGAGGGGGTTTAGAGGGGAGGATTTTCGAAAATTCAAAATATCTCCGTTACTATACGTCGGATCGAAAAATTGTACAGAATTAATCTTATTGCAAATTACAGTTACTATAAATATTGTTATATACATTTATTCTCTATCTTGAATATTAACTGAGATATTTGCAGTTTTATTAAATCGACGGCTAACGGACGAGATTGACTTTCCCCCCAAAAGCTCGTTCGGCCGTTTCCTTGATTGTTCGGGTCTCATGAAATTTCTCTATTGTAAACCTTCTCGTGGGAAATCTGCTGAGTTTACGCAGCCCCTGCGTGACGGAAGTTTTTGGGGTTTCTGTTTATCTGTGAAGCACCAGTGGCACATAAGTTTAATGACAATAAATATAAGTCGGCACATCTAACACTAATTTACTTTGATAAGAAGGATGCCTTTCTGCAGTAGTGCTTATGACCACTGACATGGTTCGACGTTCAGCCGTAGTGTAGTTAATGGAATATGGCCACAGTAATGAAGACGGCTTTACTTATAATTAATGCTGGTTTGGAGAAAGGATCTTACACCATATAAACACACACACACACACACACATATATATATATATATATATATATATATATATATATATATTTAATTATTGGAGTAATTCGATGCTAGAAATTGATTTCTTTTAATTTTTGGTTAGGTATTTACAATATTTTTCATAACCTGTTCCATTCATATGCCGGAATATCTAGTAACTAAAACCAACTTAGAGAAAAAATAGTGATTTCCTGATCAATCCCCCATTTTTTCAAAATGCAGTGGACAATATTAGTATAATCAAAGATATCATTAGTCATTATTAAGCACCATTACTGAGATGAGATTAAATGGGGAAATATATACACTGAGTAATGAATGTGAGATTTATTCATTGCGAGGTCATACTAAGCCCCATCCATTTAAATTTATGGTCTGTGCTTTTTGAGAATCCATGTGCTTTTGTTGAATGTGGAAGACTAAACGTTTATATTCAATCCCAATTCGTTGTTGAAAACATTATTCCCCATAAATATATTTATCGTGGATTGCATGTTATTTTATGAATGAAATTGTTGACTCCCGCTATAGTTTTAGGGTATATCTCGTTTATAGTTCGTTAGAAGATAAGAGTGTATATAATAAACAAAAGTTGCTTCGAATTATAAAACAAGCAACTTTTGCTATGTATATATTGCTTAAAACCCAATAGAAAACGAAATATCTCTATTTTTATTTTCAGGCCACATTTATTAGCTCGATTCATAATGGGGCTCAGGTTAGCCATGTGTGTTAAAGCGTTGACCTTAATCTCACACGGTAAACCTAGAGTGACGAGTTCGATTCTCGCCTGGGCAAAGCAAAATTATTTAGTGACGGAATTCATTAAGTAGTATCCTAAGTTCCGTCCTGTCTAGAAAAGCGTGGTAACCTGTAGATAACCCATCCCAATTAGCCTTAGTTGCAAAAAGTGGACGTTAATAAATAATAATAAGAATAAGAAATTCGGTTCCGTAGTTTTGGCGTGAAAAAGTAATAAACAAACAAACAGAAACGATAGCCAAAAATTATTGATATCGTTTCAATTCCTTGTTAAACGAAATATTATCGTGAAATTTTCTAGAAAAAAAAATGTATTCACAAACAGTATATATATATATATATATATATATATATATATATATGTGTGTGTGTGTGTGTGTGTGTGTGTGAGTGAGTGTGTGTGCGCGCGCTTGAGTATGTGTGTGTGTTTCACGTACCTGTAAACTAGCACATTAACCTGTAGCAATGGCTTTGAAAGAGGTGAGGTGATACAAATATATAATTCAAGGAGAATTTTTTTTTTTTTTTTTGAGTAACTGTGATGAAAGAGGAGGTGGACAGGTCAGAATCCTTTTTGAAATAATGCTGATTAGAATTTCACCCAGCATCACATTAAACACAAAGCCACAAAAAAATTCCCATGTATTCTGTAACATATTTGTTATTCTAAAGGCTCTATGACCATACCTGCCATGTTTGCCCGCGTTTTTATTATGTCTACTTTTTATCCTTCTTTAAACCTTTTCTGCCACTTCAATCTCTAAATCCTTTACCATTGAAACCCCTTGGAAGAGAAAACGGATTTAAATTTATCCCTTGTTCTCATAATACACATATAGGATACACACACACTTTTGTGTATACAGGTTCAAGCATATAATACGTATATATTAGGCGACGGAACAAAATATATCAAACTTAACAATCCAAAAAATATGCGATTTACGCAATTGTATAAAACGGTAAAAATGCAGAAAACAGTTTCTGTTGTCAAACCTGTTGGTGGACACCGTCGTCATTGGATTATGTTCGAGTACAGCTGACAAGCACTTTCGATGCGAAGGCACGAACTTTAAAAGGTGTACTGAGTTAGTTGTCCGTTAGTCAATAAATTGTATCTATATTAAGTTGTATACGTTTTTGCCTGGGTCTGTTTGTTTACCTCTTTGGTTCGTCAAACGAAAGGTGGTTTTAGCTTAAAGTAGTAAAATAATTCCATGTTTTCCTATTCTGTATGCACTCAAAATTTGGAATAAAAATATCCTATCTACAATTTTTTAAAATATTTTTTAACATCCTACTAACCAAATGTAATAATAAAAGCTTTTTATATGTTAGAACCAAAGAAAATACTTTTGAAATATATCTGAATATTCTCCCTTAAGGGAAATCTAATAAAAGGTATATTTCAGTTAAAGGTTGAAGCTATTAGCTTATAGGATTTCATTTGCTCCTTAATATCACTTATATAAATTAAATAATTTTAGTTTTTCAATGCTATGTTTATGAACTGTGTATTTAAAATATTGAAAAAAATATTTTTTTTTTAAATTTTATTACCCAATTCCGGTGATGGTTATCAGAGATTTGAATTCCTGTTGAAATTCGGCATTTCTGATCTTGAAAACGTCCTATTTCTATTGAACTCGTCCTTGGATTTAAAAATATCCAACCTTTATTCAGTACTTAATTAGTGAGTTTAGCCCATGTGTAAACTGAATGTTCCTTGATTATCATCAGGAGCGTTTTAGCAGATTTCCCATAAGGGAAATCAGCTATTGAGGTCGTGCTCAAGACGCGAGTTTTTAAAAATTTCCGCAAATGTCCATCGATCCTACCCAGGAGATGACGAAAATGAGGTCCGTCAAAAATTATATATATATATATACCCGTATAGGAGTATGTATTTGTCTGTTAACGCTCTAGCGGTCGCAATTTTTGTTTCTTCGTTACCAAACTCCATATTTAATCGTTTTATGTAAAAAGAGAGATCAAGTTCGTTAATGGCTGAAATTGGACTAGTGGGAGGGGGGGTTTAGAGGGGGATTTTTGAAAATTCAAAATATCTCTGTTATTGAAGCGTCGGATCGAAAAAGTGTATAGAACCAATCTTCAAATTAAATATACTAAAAATATTGTTCTATACATTTATGCTCTATCTTGAATATTAACCGAGATATTTGCATTTATGTAGTGTATGTGGTCGGCAGCAGTTTGTGGAACTCAGACCAGGAAAGACACTTTTTTCTAGTTAAATTACTTTCATAAATTAACCTATAACAAGAAATAAAATGTATTTTTAATACTATTTGTTTCTAGTTTTTTAGACACTTATGCATCTAAAACATATAAATATTTACCAATTATAATTAAAATACAATAGGTATACAACGTACATACGATGATTTACAAGGGATACTTGTTTTTAGTACGGATATGAGAACACCTCAGATATTTTAGGAATATTTTCCATACTACATAAATAAAGTATCAACTTTTAGATGAAGGAATAGACAGACTACTCTAAACAGAGATGTAGGGTATAAACCAAATAAATAAAAAGCACTCTTCAAAATTGAAGAGTTTCTTACGAGCAACTTCTGTATCAAAAATAAAATTTGTTTTGATATATTTTAACATGTATTATTAATAAAACGAGAAAAAAACCTATTACGGTGCTAATAGTTTTAGTATTATTCTCTTTTTTACCTTTTTAATGTGATATTTCCCCATATGGATATTGTAGACAAAATACGGACTTAAGACGACAGTATAGTAGTATTTTCTGTGGTCGAAATATATTTAGAATTATATTAAAACGACAACTTTTGGCAAGCTTCCGCTAACTTTGGCGTGTTTATGCAACCGGAAGAAATTAATCTATTTAATTTCATTTCCCCCTCGTTTTTTTATACATCTCCCTAATTTGTATATTCTCTCCAGTACAACGATTTGATAGAATAAATTTTATTTTTATTTCGAATCCCCATATTGTATGTACTAGCTATTTTGGCTGTATTCTATGAAGTTGACAGGTTGAAAATAAAATATAGTAATCAGAAATTAGTTTTAATTTTTAAATATGTATGAAGATATTACCGGCGGTTCAGATAATATGATTATTTATTTATTTGGAGCTTCGCAACTGTCTCGATGTTGCTCGAGGAAAAACTACTGTTTAAAATGAAAAATGAAACAAAATTAATTTAAACAAAAATAAAAACTACATAACAGAAATTGAACACGAAAAACAGAAATGCAACTCAAAACATAATTAACTTAACATGATTGAGACATAATAATCGTAGTTTTATCCAAAAGCGAATTATTTATCCTTTTTGCAACTAAATCATGATCTATGAAACCTAAAGTAGTAAATGAGGTAGACTATTATTTTTTACCATAAACTAAAACTTAAATTATGAAGTCTATTAGTACGTCATCAACTATAAATTTGTAGTTAAAATAGTTTGTTATATTTCACTTTAAATTATCTCTTTAACTTGGCTTATATTAGAGCTCAAAAATAATTCACATGCAATGATTCACACTATGTAAAAATAGCACAGCCGGAGATTTATGAATTTCATTTACAAAAGTCTATTTTGGCATTTGCTAACTCTACAATATTTGCTGGCTTCGGCAGAATCTTCCCTTGAGGTAAGAACTGCAGTGTTTTGATTGCATAAAATAAAGAACGCCAAAGAGAATAACACAATACATCGATATTTGTCATGATGAACCCAGCAGTTTATGGCTTGACATTTTAATTTTGCTTTGAGAACGGTTATAATTTGGACTCAAACGTCGGGGAAACTACTGTTAATACCCACGAGACTAACGACGGCATTATATATATGTATATATATATATATATATATATATATATATATATATATATATATATATAAAAAAATTTCCCCTTACGTATTTGAGATAACGAAAAAGTTGAATTGAACTTATTTGCATATGATAAAAAATATCGGATATCATTGTCAAATAAAATGGAATCAAAAATTTGGTTTACTAGATTCAATAGAATTTCAAGAAAGTTGAGTAGTGCATACATGAATTTTTTAATATTTAAACGTTCATATATGAGCACATATGAGCACATAGAGACACTATTCTTGTACTTTTGTAATACCGTTATTTCTATTTTTTATTTTATTTTGGTATAAATATATGGCCTTACCAGGGGTCTGACCATTTTATGTTAGTATATTTAGGTATTCTATTTAAAAAATTTATAATACAATTTTGAATATTATAATGTAAGTAATATATAGCAATACGTATGGAACAATATACAATAGTTCTGAAAAATAAACAACTAAATGTTAACAGACTAAGAATAATATACTCTTAATAAAGGAAAATATGTTATTTAGCTTTTCAATACTGTTAATATTTAGTATATATTCCAATGAAAGTTCGTACATGTTTTTAACTATATATGATTGTAAATATTGCAGTCTGTGATTTCCAATGTAGCATTACTTGCATTGGACTATTATAAATGAATTTTTTCGCCACTTAAATATTTCGTCTGATTTTATGATATGGGCTTTACCTGTATGGGATTTATTAATTATTTCGCTATTACAGACTCTCAGTTGGCATATGGTCCATAATTTTTCCGGATGCGAAATGTTACAGAATAATCTATAAACGGGATTTTATCTTGATTTAAGTGCCAGGTCAATATCTCTGTAAATTAAATGACTTGTGGCTTTTACTATTATATTATTTTTATTAGCAAGTAGTGTTTGAAGGTTCCGGTAGTTTGGTAAAATATTCCTGTACACAATTAATATTGTTATATGAAAATTAAGCCGAAACATTTAGAACATTCGAGAAATTAGAGCTTGCAATGACCTACCATTATTCAGTAAGTGTTAACTTTAGTTCCGCCTCAATAAGTCACAAAGAAGGAGGGAGAGAGCGACATGTGTGAAGGGCGATAGCGAGACCAGCCCTGCAATCTAGCGGCAACCAGTGGAGATAACGGCTCCCATAGTCCCAGCACCGCCCGCTCTCCCACCCTTCCCTTATCAACCATTGATAAAAGGGAATAGATAATATCTACTTGTTATCATCCCCCTCCTCGGCCACTTAGCCGCTTATCAGCTCTCTTGTCATTGTACCCCAGGAAGTATATTGCCTCCCAGAGCCTCCTGAATTATTCAAATTATGAACAATTATTTATTCATTTGGGCCTTCCTAATATTTCAGGAGTAATTAAAATCTTCCGTATTTATTATTTAATTAAATTTCCACAGTCCATGAATTATAAATTTAAATTAATGTGACATTTTTGATCTAGAAATCAATGACTGAGTTTTTCAAAGGTACTGTTTTAATATAATTTTTAAAAGGTATTTTCTTTAAAACGGCAAATTTTAGTATGATTCTCATTGTGCAACTGTTATGGAGTACTCCCTTAGTCAATAGATTTCTGTGTACATATATGACCGTTTCTTTTAATTCTAATTCAACGAAATTTCATGAAGATTTTTCAGCAAAACTTATGTTTTAGTAGATTTCCCTTAAGGGAATCAGCTATTGAGGTCGTACTCATGACGCGATTTTCGAATTTTTCCTTCAAATGTCCATCGGTCCTACCTAGAAGATAACGAAAGTGAGGTCCGTTCAAAACTGGATATTCAGGCGTTTAATGTAAAAAGAAAGATCAAGTTCATTAACGGCTGAAATCGGACCAATGGGGGGGGGGGGGGTTTAGAGGGGGAGAATTTTGAAAATTCAAAATACCTCAGTTACTATACGTCGGATCGAAAAAATGTATATAATCAATCGTATAGCAAATTAAATTTACTATAAATATTGTTATATACATTCATACCCAATCTAGAATATTAACCGAGATATTTGAATTTTTCAGTTTCCAGCCTTCAGCAAATCCCCACTTCTACTCATGCTACATAAACAATACTCGGTTATGTAATAAACCACATCATTCAAAGCTTAAATGCCAAATATTGTTTTCAAGAGGCATTTATTAAACAAGATACATGCAAATATGTGCTGGTGACCCCCTACACCTTCTTAAGTTTTTGGACTACTTAAATTTGATTGATTGTGATAAAAATTATTTTGATTAATTATAAATTGCAGTACAACACATGGTAAATAGTTTTCAATCAAATGAATATGTTATATTCAGATATATTCCAGTAATTGTTTTTCTTTCCGGTAAGAAGTTGGCAGAACTGTTTGTTTACATTTCAGTGGTTTTTTTACATGTGTTACATTTTTGTGTACGTGTTTTTGACCTTTTTATCCTTCCGTTGAAAACAGTTTCTGTTAACTTTTGGTTACCACATCCATGTTGGGACCTTTGTTACCATCTCCATGGCATTAAAGGAATTAATAAACCTTAATTAATTAATAAATAAAGTTTTTTCAACACGTCAAATGACATATAAAACAGTTTTATTGAGTACAAGTCTTCCTTCTCGAAGCTTGGAGGGCTCACAACATATTATTGACCGATGAGGCGTTTGTAGGAGAGAGGAAGTTGACTCTTGGAATAAAAAAGTTTGTCGAAGGAATCTGCATTTCATTAACTCTATTAAAATTTATTTCTTGAACACAATCTCTGAGAACTTGAAGAAAAGATTTGTTTAAAAAAAAAAGTGATAAATTTAATTGCCTCATTTCAGAACCTTTTTTCTCTTTTTTTTCTCCAGTATTTAGCCTAAAACTCATAAAGATTAATGTATAATATAGAATTAAGTATATATTTTTTATTTATATTAGTTATGATCAATAAGATATCGAGCACTAAAGTTTTTAGGTGAAGCATATATATTTTATTAACAAACTAGCATTAAAACATTCTAAATGAATATCACATTATCCATTATTAATGAATATTTCCTTGTCTTAAACGATGTCTGATTTATGCATAGACGTTGTTTTCAAATCCATGTTTAGAGCTTTGTTACTATCTCCGTGTTTACAGCTTAGTTACCACCTACATGTTTAGACCTTAGTTACAATCAATATGTATAGATCTCACTTATCAACACCATGTTAGACCTTTGTTACTTACTCCGTGTGTAGGACCTTGATTGCCATCTTCATGCATAGACCTTAGTTACCATCTTCATGTTTAGACCTTTGTTACCAACTCCGTGTTTAGACCTTTGTTACCAACTCCGTGTTTAGACCTTAGTTACCATCTTCATGTTTAGACCTTTGTTACCAACTCCGTGTTTAGACCTTTGTTACTAACTCCGTGTGTAGGGCTTTGTTACCATCTTCATACATAGACCTTAGTTACCATCTTCATGTTTAGACCTTTGTTACTTACTCCGTGTGTAGAGCTTTGTTGCCATCTTCATACATAGACCTTAGTTACCATCTTCATGTTTAGACCTTAGTTACCAACTCCGTGTTTAGACCTTTGTTACTAACTCCGTGTGTAGAGCTTTGTTGCCATCTTCATACATAGACCTTAGTTACCATCTTCATGCATAGACCTTAGTTACCATCTTCATGTTTAGACCTTAGTTACCATCTTCATGTTTAGACCTTTGTTACCAACTCCGTGTTTAGACCTTTGTTACTAACTCCGTGTGTAGAGCTTTGTTGCCATCTTCATACATAGACCTTAGTTACTTACTCCGTGTGTAGAGCTTTGTTGCCATCTTCATACATAGACCTTAGTTACCATCTTCATGTTTAGACCTTTGTTACTAATGTCATGTTTAGAGCATTGTTACCATCATCATGTTTAAACATGTGTTATCAACTCCATGTTTAGACCTTTTTAACCATCTCCTTTGGGCTGCGCACACTTCCTAAATTTCACCCACAGGAATAATTACTGATTACTGATTACTTGATCCGGCATTATTATCTAATTTATTTACTCAGTACGTGAGCTGTATCAACAAAACTTCAAATACAAACTCGCCCTGGGGTGTTACCTTATACGATAGTTAATAATGAGTAGAGTGAGTGTAGGGGTTTACCAACGGCTTCATAAGACTTGAAAGCAGTTAATATTAAAACATATTTGTGTGTTAATGCTCTAGCTGTCGAAAATTTGGTTTGATCGTTACCAAACTTGATGATTAAACGTTTTATATAAAAAGAAAGATCAATTCCGTTAATGGTTGTATTTGGACAATTAGGAGGAGGGTTTTAAGAGAGGTTTATTTCGGTGAGTCACAACATCTCCGTTATTATACGTTGGATCAAAAACATGTAAGGACCAAATAGAAAATTAAAAAAAAACCTATAAATTTTGTTATATACATATTTTCTCTATCATGAATATTAACCGAAGTATTTCGATTATTTAGTTTTCTTCCTGAAGTAAACTTCCATTCTTATTCATGTCATATTAAAAATAACCTGCACCACTTTATTCTAAACTTAAATAGCAAATATTGTTTTTGTGGAACTTTTACTGTGTGTGGTACTCGCAAATGCGTTGTATTATGACCTCGTAAATGCTCATTTGTTCTATACCAAACTTGATATTTAATTGTTTCATTCAACTGCAAATATAATATTACTTAATGACTGAAATCGGCCCCTGAATAGATTAGGGTTAGGAAGGTGGACATTTGAAAAATTCAAAATATCTCTGTTACTAAGAGTCGGATCAATAAATGTTATAAGACAAAGTGCTTTTAAGCTCTTGATGTTTTAATATTTTCTGTTAACTCAATTATTAAGAGAGTAATTAATCCTATTTGTCCACTAGTGTGTCATACCCGCACATGCTTGGTTTAGGCAGCAACTGCGTGATGGATTTTAGCAGATATATATATATATATATATATATATATATATATATATATATATTTGTCTGTTAACACACTAGCGATCGCAATTTTTGTTTAATCGTCACCAAACTCGGTATTAAATCGTTTTATGTAAAAAGGAAGATCAAGTTCGTTAACGGCTGCAATCACACCAGTGGGAAGGGGGGGGGGGGGTTTAGAGGGGGATTTTCAGAAATTTGAAATATCTCCGTTATTATGCACCGGATCGAAAAATTGTATAGAACCAATCTTATTTCAAATTAAATTTACAATAAATATTGTTATATACATTTATTCCCTATCTTGAATATTAACGGAGATATTTGCATTTGTATTCTGTGTGTTTGCCGCCATGATTCGGCTATGTTCGGACTTTCCGCCAAGAGCTCTGGCGGCCGTTTCCTTAACTATTCGGTCCTCGTGAATAGGTTTAGAGATTACTTACTACAGTTTTTATTAGGCAGATTTCTCTATTGTAAAACTTCACGTGGGAAATCTGCTTAGTTTACGCAGCCCCTGCGTGACGGACTTTTATATGTTAGTTAATTTTCAGAGAATGGTTTATTCACTTTTCAGAAAAGAAGAAAATTATAAACGTCTACTTTCTTCCAAATTATATACAAGTAGAGAATTGCTATCCATTGATAATGCATAAATGATTCTCTCAGAGACTCGAAGATAAATAAAATGACCCACGAAGAACCGACGACGAGTATGGCATTTTAGTACTTGGGGGAAATATTAAATATGGGGAAATCTGGGTACCTTTCAGCATCCAATGAAAGCAATAAATCATCTTTAGATGTCTTGTAATTTGACTAATAAACTTAATGCAGCGGTATAATTTAAGATAAAGGCCTGAAATCATATTAATTTCCATTTTAACTACTAATTGCTTTGTTCAAAACAATCAAATCAAATGACTATTAATAGCGCTATTATTCAGACCAATGAATAGTGAGCAGCCTAATATCCGATAAGCCTCAAGCCTAGAGAACAACTTGAGAGAGCGGTCCCTTTGATCTAAGGCGAAAGTGATTCTTCGTTGATCGCTCTCTCTTTAAACACCGACGGAGCGATCAAACCACGTCACATGCCCTTTTGACTTGCTACTACTTGGCTGGGGCTTTAGTCGAAGGCAGACATTTTGATAAGGATCCTTTGCGGTACGTTTGTGCCGCCACTACAAACGTCTTACGCCTTCTTCAAGCTAAGCCCGTATCAACGCTTCAAGTGGAGGGACTTTCTGTTTGATGTGGTTTAATACTGGGTACTTGAAGTATTATATCCAATTAGTTCTTGGTCCTGGAACGGCTTACTGTAATTAGCATGTTACAGTTTAAATTCAATTACTACAGATTACTATTCGTAATTTAGACGACGAACAGTATACCATATATGAATCTTAGCCAGCTTTAGAGTGGTTTCTTAATTTTCCCTTTTTGCCAGATTTCCGTCAAGGGAAATAAGCTATTCAGGTTTTATAGGTTTTACTCATTAAGCGATTACTGAAAAAGCTTCTCCTAATGTCCATTGATCTTTCATAGGAGTTCGTTATCTCCTAAGTTTTAACAAAGGATAAGGTTGGTTCAAAATTATATAACAGACTCGATATATAAGCGTTCTATGTAAAAAGAAAGATCAAGTTCGTTATCTCCTAAGTTTAGCAAAGGATGAGGTTGGTTCAAAATTATTTAACAGACTAGATATATAAGCGTTCTATGTAAAAAGAAAAATGAAGTTTCCATTTTTGAGGTGCTGGATGGTTAAGGAATTATTATCTCAGGTAAGAAAAAACGCCTCTTTCCTTCACTATTCTTTATTCGTTGTGACAGAGCGCTTTCAGAGCATACGCTCCATCATCAGTGCCCTGCTCTTCACTTTTAGAAGGGAGGATTTTCGGAAATTCTAAATATATCCGATATTATACGTCTATTTTTTCCTACTATGATTAATTTGGGCGGGCTATCAGATGGTTATTCCTTTCAAGCCAGGGTAGGACTAATGAAATTAATGAGTCCATCACTAAATAAATTCCTATTGTCTATGAATCGAACTCTAGAGTTATCATGTGAGATTGAGGCCAAAGCTTTAACTCGTATGGCTATCCAGAGACCCAGGGACGATTTCTATATGATCGTTACCAAACTCGATAAATAAGCGTTTAATGTAATGCAATTAATTAGGTTCGTGGTCGTCTGAAATGGGGCCATGTGGAGGGGGGGGGCTTTGGACGGAGGGAAAATAATAAATTAAAATATCTCCGTTAATTTGATCCGTATTTAATAATTGTTTATAACCTACATTGTTGTCCATTTAGTGTTCTTTGGCTTGAATATCAATTGAGATTTCAACAATTTTACCCGATTTCCCTTATGATAAATCAGATATTGAGGTCGTACTCATGAAGCGATTTTCGAAAAATTTCCTCAAATAACCATCGATCCTACCTAGTATATGACGAAAATGAGGTCCGCTCAAAATTATATATATATATATATATATATATATTCGAAAATTAGAAACATCTCCGTTCTTATACTTAGTTTATAGAACAAATATCCAAATTAAATGTTCTTTAAATATTTTGACTGCATTGATTATTCACCGAGGGATTTGCATTTTTTTAGTTTTTGGCCTTCAATAAACCCCCACTCCTAGTCTTGTCATATTAACTAAATCTGTTATAACATGAAGCATTTTTTTCGAAGATAAAGTCCCAAATATTGTTTTCATTGAACTTTTACTTTTTGTGATAAATGCAAATACGCGGCGCATTTGGGAAATCTGATTAGATAACGCAGCCCTGAAACGTCTTATTCCTAGCTAGAGTTCACAGTATTGTTTTCAACAGATATTTACTGGATCAGATGGACGATATTCCGTATTCATTAATTATGATTTTATGACTGCCCACTTCTACTCATTTTTAGTTGAAAATATATGGTGAGATGAGATCGACAGTCACGCAACACTTTACGGACTTTTAGCAGATTTCACTTAAAGGAAATCAGCTATTGAGGTCGTACTCATGACGCGATTTTCGAAATTTTTATTCAAATGTCCATCGATCCTACCTCAGAGATGACGAAAATGAGGTTCGTTCAAAACTGTATATATACTGTATATTTCTCTGTTACCGCTCTAGCAGTCGCAATTCTTGTTTAATCGTCACGAAACTCAATATTTAGTGGTTTTATCTAAAAAGAAATAACAAGTTCGTTAATGGCTGAAATCGGACCAGGGGGAGGAGGGGGGGGGTTTAAAGGGGGAGAATTTCGAAAATTCTTAATATATCCGTTATTATGAGTCTTATCGAAAATATGTATAGAACCATTCTCATTGCAAATTTTATTGTCTATAAATTATTATTATTATGTACATTTTTTCAATATCTTGATTATTAACTGAGATATTTGTATTTTTCAGTTTTCGGGATTTTGTAAACCCCCACTCCTACTCATCTGATATTAACGATATTCCATTATGTTATGAAGCACTTTATTTGAAGCTTAAATACCAATTATTGTTCTCATTGATCTTTTAATTTTTGAGTTAAATCCAAAAACGTGACGCACGTGGGAAATCTGCTTAGGTAACGCAGACCCTGCGTGACGGACTTTTTTATTCATGGCGCGGATGACTACTATTATATATAATACTCTGAGTCCGATTTTGAGGAACACCATAATTTTTGGAAGTCTACGATTTTTAATCTCTTGCCTCTGATTGGTCTGCCATATCTGCCCATTTTATTTATGTTTCAATAATATAATCTAAAATTTACCCGATTAGGAAATGTTTCAGACATTTTAGAGAATAGTTTTATATACTTCGTTGCTATATTTCATCAACGAAAATCCGTATTAAAAGAAACAGTTTTACAGCCCATCTCATGCCTATAACTTACTTCATCATTTTTTTTTAACCATGGATATCCAATTATTACTCTTAAATACAAACTGTTTCTCTGCATTTACTCAATGCGTGAACAATGCCCACAGTGAAGATAGACATTTCCCTTAGCGTATACACCTTCAGTTGGTTTTGACGTAACCACCAACTTGAAGAGGGATTCATTTATTTACACCAACATCTAATTTTTAACTGTAGTTTTTTAACATAATCTAATTTTTATAACCAATAACGCGCACTGTAACAGTTTCCTTAGAGTTTTCCAGCTTCAATGTTGGAATATACTCACCTGATCCCCACCTCCCTCCTTCGTATATAGGCCACTGAACCAATAAATCAAAATTTGGAAACAATTTAACTTTCACCGGGGAGGGGTGTAATCCATTCTTGAATAAAAAAAAAACTCCCTTTAACAAAACAAACTAAACGTATGGAATGAATGACGGCCTACTGAGATTACAAAATAAGGAGCTAACCAACCCCTAAATAACTACAACTTGCGACGACCTTGAAGATTTAGGGTTTTCCTTTGAAGCCAAGAACCAGGATGTAGAGATTAATTTGACAAAATTAATAACTATATAAATTAAAAATTATATAGTTGTTTTCGGCAATACCTAAGTAAGAATATTTTAAACGCGGGTGAAATAAGAAAATTCTCAAAGGATGGCATCCATTTCACTAATTCTCTCAAGAAGTGGAAGCAAGAACTGGAAGAGATATCCGAAAGTGGGTGTTCATTGAAACAGTTTCTTCAATTGAAATTCGTCTGAGTAGAAGTGTGGAGTAGATGGAATCTAAAACCATAATACAAAAATATCTCAGTTAATATTCGAGTTAGAGAAAAAAATAAAATATACAAAACAATAATAGTAGCACATGACAATTTCAGCATTTTTTGTCATGTAATGTTTCCCAACCCGACTATTCGTACTGGAGATATTTGGAATTTCCGATTTTACCCATATATACAGATAGGTTTAGGCGGATCTCATTATCTTCATAAACGAGCTAGGATCAACGAAGTTTTGAAGAAGCTCTATACCTGATTTCCGTTAAAGGAGATCTCGCTAACATCAAATGAAGTACAAATATATTCCTGTTTACCTTATCATTTAATCACTTCAGTAAGTGTTAAAAGGTCTGTCACACAGGAACTGCAGATTTCCCACGTATTTTCATTTACTTCAAAACGAAATAGTTCAATGAGAACAATATTCGGTATTTAAAACTCAAATTAAGTGCTTCATAATATAACAGCTTATTGTTAATATGACATGAGTGGGAGTGGGTCCTTTACTTAAGTCCGAAAAGTATTAAATGCAAATATAAATTAACAATAAAGATTGTGAAAAACGTACATAACAACATTTACAGATATTGCATATGCAATAAGATTGATTCTATACAATTTTTCTATCCGGCGCATAATAACCGAGATATTTGGGATATTCAAAATTCTCTCCCTAACCCCCCCCCCCCAAAGTCCGATTTCAGCCGTAAACGAACTTGATTTTCATTTATACATAAAATGTGTAGATATCCAGTTTGGCAACGATCAAACAATAATTACGTCCGCTAGAATGTTAACAGATATATATATATATATATATATATATATATATATATATATATATATATATATATATATATTGTTACGTTTTTGTATTACCAAAATCAGTAATAAACGTTTTTTAATAAGAGTTCTTTTGGATTGCAAAATTAAATACTCGCAAGTTTCACAGTTTTTATCACTGCAAAATTTATTTCACAATGCACAATAAACTTGGTGATTATTCTTAATTACTACTCACAGTATACACTGATAGCGTTACTGTTCTTCAATGAGTCACAGTCCAATAATTCACTGAAATTCACAGAAAGACGGCACTGCACTGTCCTTTACTTCGCGGCACTGCACTGTCTTAAACACGGCACTAAACTGTTACTTACAGTCACGGCACAACACTGTTCTTCTTATAAAAACACTTTACCGCACTGTACTAAGTCGCACTGTAGCACTGATGTGAACATCAAGACAGGAGAGAATAAAACTGACTGGCTCGCAGCTGGCCGCTCTTTATAGGTTGTCGGCATACATCAAAGGGGAATTGTCTCGTTCATTCGAGGGTGGGCTAGAAGAGTCTATAGAGGCTAGAACTTTCCTGTCGGCTGCTTTGATCTACGTCACACTTTCCAAATACGCGACTCTCTCTCTCTGAAGGATTATTCATCTATTTAATTTTCGCAACAATATGTATATATATATATATATATATATATAGTTATATTTTAAACGGACGACATTTTCGCCATCTCCTAGGTAGGATCGATGGATAGGTGAGGAAATGTTTGGAAAATCGCACCATTCTCTTAAAGAAGATCTCATAAATCTTGCTACAAGGCCGATGGGAGTCTCCTAAAAAGAGTACTGAACTTAATTTGACTAAAATCAATCTAGGTTCACCTGAAAAATCCTGAGAATACCAGCTGGATGGGCTTTTCTCGACGAACCAAGACCATGGAGGTGTGCAGTGGAAGTGGTTAGGCACCGAGAGAAACTCACCCCTAAATATTTGAGCTCGGAGTTTAAAATTTAATTCTCATTACTATTAGAAGGGAATGAGAAATGTGGAATGGCAGAATTTACAGACCTGGAGTGGATTAAATAAATTATTGCGCAATTCCATTTTCTTCGTCGACATAGCAGGGCGTGGCCGTCAGAATGGAACTGAGCACATGAATCATTCGTGAGAATATTACAACAGTTGTGACTTTAGACCGTGACTATCGCCGGAGTCAAGGGTAAATATTTTATTTAATGTCCTCTGACACATAAGAACTTTGTAGACATTGGACTCTTGTCCAAGACTTGGTCGGACCGAGTGACAACTGAAACACATGGTTTTTGAATTCATATAGTAGGGCTATTTTTCAGCCTGAATATACCCATTATTAAGCGTAGGGGTTTAAATTAAATAGTCACTAAGTTTTAAATTGTAAAGGCCGTTTTAAGTAATTTTTAACATTTAACCCGGGAGTGGGATCGTTGGGTGAATTTGACCAATCAACATCTTTGGAGCGCTCTAGAAATTATATTAACAGATTTCCCTTGAGGGAAATCATCTATTGAGGTCGTACTCATGACGCGATTTTCGAAATTTTTCTTCAAATGTCCATCGATCCTTCCCATGAGATGACGAAAATGAGGTCTATTCAAAATTGTATATATATAATTTTTTTTCTTTGTTACCGCTCTAGAGGTCGCAATTTTTGTCTTATCATTACCGAACTTGATATATTATCGTTTTATACGCATAGACAGATTAAGTTCGTTAACGGCTGAAATCGGACGGGGGGGGGGTTAGAGGGAGAGAATTTCAAAAATTCTTAAAATCTCCGTTATTTTGCGTCGGAACGAAAAAGTATATAAAACCATTCTTATTGCAAATTTTGTGTTCTACAAATGTCGTTATGTACACTTTTTCATTGTCTTGATTATTAACTGAGATGTTTTCATTTTTTAGTTTTTGGCCTTCAGTAAACCACCACTCCTACTCATCTCATATTAACAATATTCTATTATGTTATGAAGCACTTTATTTGATGCCTAATTACGAAATATTGTTCTCTTTGAACTTTTAATTTTTGAGATAAAAAACGTAGCGCATGCGGGGAATCTGCTTAGTTAACGCAGCCCCTGCGTGACGGACTTTTCTTTTGCTTCTGAACTTGTCCACCAGATTACCGACTAACTCGAACTAAGTGCTGCTGGTCAGCTGGCAATATTTAGTTGTTGTTTTTAATTACAGCAAACGTGGTGTGTTATTTTTTCCCAAAATTGTTCGTGGGTCTTTCTGACGTTCCTACTTACGTGACATTTTTAAAACATTACCAGCAGTATGAACAGTATTATAATGTTAACTATCCGAAAGATATTGAATTAATAAAGGCAATTTTAGAAGAAAATCATTGTTTATCAAGTGATGACGAAGTTGGAGATCCTTCTATTTAATTGCACAACTAATATCACAAAAATGGGCCAAATACGAGCCTCGACAAAGAGGCAGATCGGACCCCCCAAAAAAGAAGGAGCTGCAGTCACTCTAAACATAATAATTCAAAGCATTTTTGTAAGAAACTACATTTGTTTGAATCATGCCAACATATATTGTCCTGAGTAGAAGGAATTTATATTTTTTCATTTTGTATATTATATATATTAATGTTTTTCAGCTTTTGAACATTAAAAAAAAATAAGATTGATGTTTATTATGTAATTTATATTTCAATATTAATTGAATGAGACATTTAATTAATAAAATAAAATAATGTGAATTAAGTGTACTTTAAATCGCCCTTAATGACTAGCGGGTCAATTTGACCCAACGTTCTCACTAATTTGAGGATTTTTCACGTTCCAATGCCGGGTGGGTTAATGGTGTATTATACGTCATTTGATTTTCATCAAAGCTGACAGTCTTGAGATAAATAAAAGAAAAAGAAATAAAAAAAAATTATTTTATTTATTCTCCTCCACCGTTTGTTTATTTCATCTGTCTTCCACTTGAGGAAAAAAAGTCTGAAAGGCCGTCTGATAAGATTCTTGTAGACCGAAGAAGGGAAATGAAAGAACTCCATAAAAAAACGCTTTATTTAAAGGAAGTGAAATTGCCTTATCGGGCCAAGAACTGACTTTGAATAGTCTTTTAATAACTTACCTTATTTCTATAAGTATTCTTATAACTTAAATATAGCATTATTTTTTTTTATCTCATAAAAAAAAGTTTAACGTCACTATCTTATAGTAATATTCTTCACTTAAGTCATTTGTGTTCGTATAATATGTCTCAGTGCAGAAATCTTATGAATTACTAATTTTGGGAAGTCGTTCATTTTTTTACGCGGTTACACATATATTAAAAAACTCGTCATTCACCGTCTGAGCTTTATCATTAATAATTTGTACATATTCTTTTTCAAATGTTCGTAAGGTTCCATCGGTGTTGTTGGGGGAAACCTCGTGGGGGGGGGGGGATCAGATGATGAATATGTCGTACAAAAGTTCTTGTCTGGTTAAAAGATATTCCAAAACGTTTGTAAACATTTTCGACTCGTTTTGCCTAGTAAATATAATAATAATATCGTTTTACTACATGAAGTACGAAAGAAGATAATGCTCTCCGTGTCCAGTAATAGAGCGGGGTTGTATTTGCATAATAATTGTAATATATCTCACATAACCAATTATAGAAATTGTCAAGTTTTAATGTAGTGAATACAGATTTTCTACTGGTAAAATATAAAATTGTAACTATTTTCTATACCACTCATAGCTAGTTTCTATTAAATATAACACATAATCTATTGATATATCCAATAACCTATTGGTTATTGGAAACAAACGGTTTATATCCTGAAAGGTGTAAGTGAAAATATGTTCTTGCTACTAATTCACCATTTGGAAATGTTAGTTGATTCCCCAGTTCATTGTCAGAATGTGCTACGGTCATTGCTAGTGGCCATTGGAACGGGAGTTCAGTTAAAAAAGTCCGTCTCGTATATATATATATATATATATATATATATATATATATATATAGAACTGTTACACTCCAGTTGTGGCAATTTTTGTGTAATCGCTACAAAACTCAATATGTAAGAGTTTCATGAAAAACTAAAGATCAAGTACGCTAATGGTTGTACTAATCGGACGGGGGAAGAGGAATTTTAAGAAGGAAATTTGAAAATTTGGATTTCTATTCTCCGACTCGAAAAATTGTCTAACCACCCCTAATCTTATTGCCATTTTAATGTCATAAATGTTTTTGATACTTATTTTTTTAGCAGATTTCCCTTAAGGGAAATCAGCTATTGGGTTCGTACTCATGACGCGATTTTCTAAAAATTTCCTCAAATGTCCATCGATCCTACCCAGGAGATGACGAAAATGAGGTCCGTTCAAAACTATATATATATATATATATATATATATATATATATATATATATATATTTGTCTGTTAACACTCTAGCGGTCGCAATTTTTGTTTAATCGTCACCAAACTCGGTATTTAATCGTTTTATGTAAAAAGGAAGATCAAGTTCGTTAACGGCTGAAATTGGACCAGTGGGAGGGGGGTTTAGAGGGGGGATTTTCAGAAATTCGAAATATCTCCGTTATTATGCATCGGATCGAAAAAGTGTATAGAACCAATCTTATTGCAAATTAAATCTACTATAAATATTGTTCTATACTATAATTCTGTATCTTGAATATTAACCTAGATATTTGCATTTGTATTCTGCGTGTTGTCACCAGTAGGCAATGTTCGGACTTTCCGCCGAGTGCTCTGGCGGCCGTTTCCATAACTATTCGTTCCTCGTGAATAGGTTTAGATGTTAGGTTAACTGTTTTTTGGGGCTAGAAACTACTGGGTTATTACGCCCTAAATAATGTTTTAGGTTTAGAGGTTTCTTACTACTACAGTTGTTATTAGGTAGATTTCTCTATTGTAAAACTTCACGTGGGAAATCTGCTTAGTTTACGCAGCCCCTGCCTGACGGACTTTCTTGAATTATAGTCAAGATATTTGGATTTATTTGGTTTTCGGTCTTCATTAAACCCACACCTCCGACTAATGTCACTTTAACAAAAAGTCCGTCACGCAGGGGCTGCGTAAACTAAGCAGATTTACCACTGAAGTTTTACAATAGAGAAATCTGCCTAATAACAACTGTAGTAGTAAGAAACCTCTAAACCTAAAACATTATTTAGGGCGTAATAACCCAGTAGTTTCTAGCCCCAAAAAACAGTTAACCTAACCTCTAAACCTATTCACGAGGGACGAATAGTTATGGAAACGGCCACCAGAGCTCTCGGCGGAAAGTCCGAACATAGCCTACTGGTGACCACACGCAGAATACAAATGCAAATATCTCGGTTAATATTCAAGATAGAGAAAAAATGTATATAACAATATTTATAGTAAATTTAATTTGCAATAAGATTGATTCTGTACAATTTTTCGGTCCGACGTATAGTAACGGAGATATTTCGAATTTTCGAAAATCCTCCCCTCTAAACCCCCCCTCCCACTGGTCCGATTTCAGCCGTTAACGAACTTGATCTTTCTTTTTACATACAACGACTAAATATCGAGTTTGGTAACGATCAAACAAAAATTGCGACCGCTAGAGCGGTAACAGACAAATATATAGATAGATAGATAGATAGATAGATATATATATAGATATATATATACAGTTTTGAACGGACCTCATTTTCGTCATCTCCTGGGTAGGATCGATGGACATTTGAAGAAAAATTTCGAAAATTCCGTCATGAGTACAACCTCAATAGCTGATTTCCCTTAAGGGAAATCTGCTAAAAGCTGTTATATAATGATCCACTTTATCGGAAGCTTAAATACTAAATATTGTTTTGTTTGAACTTTTATCGTGTGAGGTACATGCAAATATGCTGTCGTCATTTCGTCATTTAAGAATTTACGTTCAGAAATCGAAAATGTTGATTTGAGTTATTCCATGCTTGATATATAATCGTTTCATTCAACACTAAAATTCATCAACGTATTAGAGAGGGAGGTTACAAGAATTCACAATATCTCCGTTATTTTGACGGCGACTGAAGCATAAGTGGCCAAGAGATCTCCTTGTGTAGAGCTCAGTATAACTCCATATAGTACCAACCAATGTTCCCTCCAATGTGGTTATTGCCAATGGACAACTTTCCACCTCAAGTGAATAATCAAGCCAATTGTGATATCATTCACATCATTTGCTTGTAATATTTATATATGTTGTTGCAAATAAACGAAAAAAAAAAATCTCCGTTATTTAACAAAACATGTTATAGCACCAATCTTTTTAAACTTTTGATGCTCTACAATCTCTGTTCTTTACATTTTTTCGTAGGTGAAATGTTAAACGAGTTATTTGTATTTTTTATACTCAGCTTTGTGTAAACCCCCACATCTGCTCATCGGAATTTTCCAAAGAAATATAAAAAAGTCCGCCACGCAGGGCCTAAGCAGATTTCCCACGTGGAGTTTCAGAATAGAGAAATTTCAGAATAGAGAGTAAAACAATTACGGGAACGGCCCGAACTAGCTCTTGACGGAAACTCACGACTAGATCCGAAGTTAGCCGATCTCATCTCAGAAGCTGAAAACAGAAAAATGCAAATATCTCAGTTAATATTCAAGATACAGTATAAATGTAATTAACATTATTCATAGCAAACTAAATTTATAATGAGATTGGTTCTATATTATTTTTCGATCCGACGTATAGTAACGGAGATATTTCGAATTTTCGAAAATCCTCCCCTCTAAACCCCCCCCCCCTCCCACTGATCCGATTTCAGCTATTAACGAACTTGATCTTTATTTTTGCATAAAATGTTTAAATATCGAGTTTGGTAACGATCAAACGAAAATTGCGACCACTAGAGTGTTAACAGACAAATATATATATATATATATATAATTTTGAACGGACCTCATTTTCGTCATCTCCTGGGTAGGATCGATGGACATTTGAAGAATTTTTTCGAAACTCGCGTCATGATTACGACCTCAATAGCAGATTTCCCGTAAGGGAAATCTGCTAATATATAGATAAATGAAATCAATAGTTTGTTATATTCGCACGTGGGAAACCTGCCCAGTTTACGAATCCCCTGACTGACGGGATTTATTAGTCAGTTCTTGCCTGTCTCCTTATCACTGATAAAGACCTCTCTTATCACCGTTGGAGTTGAGTCTATGATCGGAGGATCTCCGTTTCTTCTGTGTCTTCCTGATCTTCATTTTCTGCCTCTCTTTAAACATCAAACGTCACCGGGACAGGATAAGATTCGATCGTGAAGTTTGATAAAGTAACTGATTTATCACAGGTAGATAGTACTTTACAGTACATTCAGGACACAGGCAAGCACTGTAATTATTAGCTATATATTTCTCATTATTGATTTACTATACTCAGCTAGTCCTGGAGAGACAGCATTGAATGTTAATCTTCTCTTATTAAAGGACTCTCTGTGCCCATTTAGAAGAATTATTGGTCAGGTCGCCCAAGAGTATAAACTTTGCTGTCACTACATATTAAGGCAACATTAATTTTGACTTTTTAGGCGCTAAGCTTTAATAAGAATATATTTTTAGAAGTTAATTCTGTAGTATCATCTGTGTGTGTTCAACAGAACTGTATTAGATACCTACAGTCTATAATTTTATAGCGAATATTTATTTCATTAATTGTATTGAAATAAAAAATGCTTATAAATATTGACTGAGTCGACCAAGGACCTACCAACAGTTTTTCAGTAGTCACTCTCCAAAAACTTTTAAGTAGCTTGCGTTAAGGACGTTATGTTTAATTTGTATACACGAATAGTGATTGCCAGAGGGAATAGTGGCATCACTAAGAAAAACTGTAACAAAATGTGTAGAAAGAATGTAATCATTGTTCATTGTGTGATTGGTGGAGTAGGTTTTTTCGTTTTTCAAGGTTTGATTAAACACAAATGAAGTTATATTTCAGGTATGTATATATGTACAATGGTAAAATGTTGAAGTAAGGTACAATCAAATAAGATATGGAACTATTTGTTATCATAAAAATACATATATTCGTATATACAAATGGAAATATCTACTATTAACCTAATTTTTATGATCAATCAGATTTTTTATACCATCAAACAGTAAACTAAAAAGACTAAGAGGAGAACCCATTCTCTATCTTATGCACGAATCGACCAAAATTGATTTACGGGGAAATTTTGAGAGAAAATGGTCCAAAAAAGAAAGTATGGCTGGTCTTATACTGTAGAAAATGATCACTAAAATCCAAATTAAAATAATTTGGTAACCATTTCAGTTTGAACCTGTCAACGACGGGTATCACAGCTAACGAACATATAACGATAGATTCTATAGAACAATAAATTACATTAACTCATGTATGAATAATTGGATTTATAATTAAACGACGATATTGCTTATGTTTAGTCAGATTTATTTAAACCATTTTTTATATTTACTTATTCGCAGGTGAAAGTGGATATCCTTAACTATTGTATTTGTGCATGTCCATATGTATGACATAAATGTTTTGCATGTATGGTCAAACTAGTAAATTATTATATTTTGTTAATACAGAAAATATAAATTTTTAAATATTTAACTTTTTTGTGTGTCGAAGGGGAAGCTTATTACGATTTATTTATATTTTGAAACATCAACCAACTCTCTGTTCCTCTGCTCTCGTGCTCAATACTGAAGCAAATACTGTAAAGTTGGTCGATTTTCAGTTTGGATGATACCGATAAAGCTGTCATTTTGTCGTTTTAAAGTAACATTTTAACCTACTACAGGAAACAAAATCCTTTAAATTATATTTATTTAATAACTTATGCACACATTTAAATATAAAAATTGTTCTATAATTTTCCAATCAATTTCATTAATATAAAGACCCCCAATTATAAGATTAAAATAGAGGTTGAACTCTATTTTTTTTTTTTTTTTTTTGCAATCCCTGAGGATTATATTGTCAATTTCAATGTATAATGGGAAAGAATTTATATAAAACTACAAATAAAATAGTAACATACTTTATTGTATAACTGTTCAGTGCATGGTACTGGCCAATGATTTAAGTGTAGTTTATTTTCTATTCACATAGTTTGTGTTTTGTTTTTGTTTTATACCTTAATATGCCTGTTTAGCACTTTTGATGTTTAGTATATAGTAAAGTGATGAGTCATTATCTTTAAGATTTCAGAAAAAAATTAATTTCTCTAATTCAGGGGTCTCCCGTGGACAGATTTTGTCCGGCCCGTGGAGAGCTAGCATACTTGAAAACTCCTTTTAGAGAACATATTTTTTATAGCAAATTAAATTTAGTTTACTGAAGTATTCTAATTTTATGTTGAATAATTATTAATATGACATCTACATTGATATGGTCATGGGCTAACTACTCATAACTTTGTTGTAGGCTTATTGTTATTGTTTTTGTGATAAGTTGGATAAAGAAACAGAATTTTAATGAGTAATGACATGTATAATAAGCAGAAAATTTAACTTCAGTATATAATAACTAACAAATTATTGAAATGAATCCAACTTACATCAATGGACTATTTCACTTTTTACCACCGGCAACAATGATAATATGGTTTTGGCCCTCGGAACTTACTGGAGTAATCAGTATGGCCCTAAGGCAGGAAAGTTTGGAGACCCCTGCTCTAATTGAATTATATATATTTTAATAATGATAGTATAAAAAAAATCGCAATTAACTTTGTTTGAATGCTGTAATAAATGACTCATCATTTTTCATGTATTATTTTAATCCTAAAATAATAAATGGAATAGTTATTAGAGGTATTTTAAATCCAACTCTTTCCATGTATGTATAGCTTTAATTTTTAGGAAATCTTTGGATGAAAATTATTATTAATATAGTTTATTAAATGGAAAACTTAAAACTTAAGGATTCTTCTCAGGGATACCATCAAAATAATCCAGCCGAGGTTTACAACACGATGTTTTTCCGATATCGGGAATTCTTGTGGCATTGTGGGTTGTGGGTTAAGCGTGGGTAAAGTGGGGGCTATTTTCATAAATGTAACAGTTATGACCTGATCTTAGCTACCAGAGAGGAAGGTTTGGCTTCAGGAAAACCTACTAAGAATATTCACGATTTGTGATACTTTTTGTTCTCATTTGAAGGATGTCGTATACAATAAAAACGATGGAGAAGCTCAAATTTAAATCTAATCTGAAATCTTAAGAACTATTTAAGCCGATTGTTGATGATGATTATCATGTGATAGCTGTATGTTACTGATTACAGCTGAAATTGAAAATATATTGTATGTAAGTAAATATAAATAGGTATATATTAGTGTAAGTTCTTGTATGTATATGGATTAAAATAAAATAATGAAAAAATATATATTTTATAAAAATAAAAAAAAAACGAATAAAAATATATATTAATTGAAATGAAAATTAATGAAATAAAGAAAAATATATATTTAAGTTTTAAAAAAAAGTACTAAAAAATCCGAAATACACATTTAAATTTTTAAAAAAATGTCCCTACCATTGTTACTAGCATTAGATTATAAATTCAAGTACTTATCCAAAATGAATGTTATAGATATTACCTCGTGACGATAACTTAGTAGTTTTTTGCCCTAAACCTAATGAAACAGACAAAACTGAAAACTGGCCAATTCTTTTAATTTCATGAATTGCACAGAACGAAAATATATTTCTGAACCTCATGATCGTTATACAAGAAGACTTGGTGCTTGCTCACACTGTTCACCCCAGAACCAATGCACACGACTGGAATATTCAGGAGAGTTCCCCCGGCAGAGAAACCAAATTATGGCTACCGAATACTGTTTGGCCAACTAACAGAAATATGCACTATTTGAATGGATCTCAAGAATTACTGGAATCAATGAAATATCGGCCAAATGTCATGCATTAAACATGAAACTACATATGAAAACATAAATTTGCTATATAGATCAATGACAACAAAGTTAACATGTCATCTACAAAAAAAAATCATAAAAACAAGAAACCACTACTCCAAACAATCACATATTTGCCTTTCCGAATAATAATAGCAAGCTCGAACAAAGAATTGACAGAACATAAAATATCTGATTACGTGCAGAAGAATTATTCATGTACAATTCATAAATTTGCATTTTATGTTTCAAAAGTACAATGAATTTTTAACTATTTCTTTTTGCAATACATTACCACCATAGTATTTCCCAGAATATATTCATTAAGATCTGAGAACAGTAGAGGTCATCACGTTTTCTTTCTGGAATACGTAGGTTATTTTAATATTTTGCAGATATTTTAAAATATTTGTATTAGTTATACAACGGAGGGGTTGTAGGTAATACAAAACAAATATCAGCTTGTTCATGCATTAAAAAGTGTATATTGAGTGGTACATGCATAAAAATAATTAATTCAACTGACTAGAGGAAAAGTTTTCTGTCCATGTCTAGGAAAGACATATTTAATTTACCAGTTGAGATTTTTTTTTTTATGCTAACAAGGCCATGCGATATTTTTTCCATATAAATTACCTGTCAGCAGTACGTGCAGGCTTAATATTTTTTTAGGGGAGGATTTCATCTAGATACTTGACATTTATTATTTACTTTTGAACACGTTGTAGAAATAGAAGGGGAGGCAAAAGGTAAAGAATGGCTACATACTTTGAAAGAGTTGGACTTAGCATGATTTCTAATTATTTATACTTTGCATTGTGTGATATTTAGTTTATAAATCTCGAACGAAATATATATATCTGCGTAAACATTATATATAACGGGAAAACGTTGCTTCCAAATTGCTCAGTCGAAAGTTATGCGTGATGTAGACTTCCCTTATTATGTTTGTTTCACAATTAGTGACAAATAAATACGATGGAACTATGATTTCGTTGGGCAGATTTGTTACAAAAATTAAAAAAAAAAAAAAGGAAAAAAAAAACCAGGAAACTGAAACCGAACCTCTTTGAATTTCTGATGCATACCCGTATATCGCCAAAGAACGCTTTAGCTTACATTGTTTCGTAATGGCAATGAAAAATTCCCCTCATAAAATGATGGAGATTACTGTACTTGGGAGCTTAGAGTTTGGGATTGCTAATTTTTGAGCATTTCCTCCTTTTATTATCTAGATTATTCACAGTTAAGCATAATGCAAAAGTAAGGGCTTTAGTTTTTCTTCTTCGGCTTCCAGGTGGTTTCTATTATTTTTCCATAATTCGTGCATTATGCATCACAGAGTAAGCTAAGCGAGTGTATGTCGGTACCCTTGCCTGATGACTTTATACCTCTAGTCACCTGTTCCGGGGGTTGGTCCTTCTTGAAGATTACCCGAAGAACAAGATCTTCTTTGGTTCTCCCATCACTGAAGGGTGAAATCCGAGTACAAGGTTAATGGGATATCTGAAATGTTACGAAAAGGTTCGCTATGAGAAAGGAATAGTCCTAGCTAAAGTATTGAATAACGAAGCTCCAGATATTCGTGGCAAGCCTAGTGGCCCGAGAAAACCTACTGGCATATAAACTGTGGGCGTCTCTGTCGGTGGGGTTAGGGTGTAAACGAGGGGATCATCATACATTGCAAGACTATACCACATCCATGCAGCTTCGACATATCAAGTACAAAATATTGATTTGGTTCATTCCAAATTACACCCTCCGACAATTATTGAACTAAAAAGAGGAGAGCAAGGCCTTCCCCCACACCGATTTGAACCAAACATTTTTAGTGTGTAGTACCTAGTGAAAAGCAAATTCTTTTAAAGCGAGAGAAGTAACATCATACACGTTTCTCTAAAAAATAAAATGTTACACATTTGCCTGAAAGTCTTTAGATGTTGCTGAGCCATATATTTCAATATAGCTGTTAAAGAATAGAATGCATTTTAATAAACTTCTCTCTACAAGATATTAGGCAATTCTGTTAAAAAATCAAGTACGAGCTGCTTAGGAGATGTTTGATGATAGAAACATACGCCAGTTCGAACTCCCGTTAAATATGTTGAATAAGTTAAAAATTAAATGCCAGTATTAGAAAAAAACTTTTTAATTTATTCATAAATATTAAATAAACACCTTAGAAACAAAAACAGTTGCTCCCGGCGAGATTTGATCTCGAGATCCGCGGTTACGAAAAAGAACCAGCCACGAGTACTCTTAGAAAAAATGTATTCGGGACACCTCAAGGCATTGAAGCAAATCTTTAACATCTTTTTTAGACGAAAGCGTAAGAAGAGCGTTCTCTCACTTTAACATCATTCGTTTTTCATCAGGTACTACGCATTAAAACAATTTCGTTCAAATCGGTGGGGGAAGGTAGTGCACTCCCCTGTAAGTATTTTATTTTGGGTCCCGCTTTCCATGGATGCTCTCTTGTAGCATAGCGTTTCGCGTCGTCATCGTCACATCCTCGCGGGCTAGCAATTCCCCAAAGTTCACAGCCACTAACCCAGGTTATAGCCAATTGGACAGAGCCTGAGCAACGGACGCTGACCTCCCCGCGACGGGGCTTGTCTTGCTTATTCCAGTATGTCGCTGTTCTTCTTCCGACTCCATGCAGTCCGTGCTCGTCGACGTGAGGGCAGGCAGAAGAAGCGGAGTGCCTCCGGGCTGGTCGTCGGATGCGCCGGCACACTTCCGATGCGTCGGCCCAACATCAACATCAACAACTCGAGCCTGTTCGAGAGGCCGCCACCAAGCCCTTCAGATTCACTTGACGAGGTTGCTTTCAAAATACCAAGGTAAATATATGCAACTATTAATTTAATATTGCACTCTAATTATAATGTTAACCCTGGAGTAGTCGCGCGGTTAACAGTTACATGAATGGTCGCATGGTTGACCAGTGTCACCCACAGAATGATTTTGTTTTTGGTATCCTATAATTTAATTACTTACCTAATCATTAATCTTTATGCCTTACTGTAATGGTAGAAAAGGTTTATAAATAAAAACAATCTTGAAAAATATAATGTAAAAGCAAACAAAAGCATTTTTAAGTACTACCCCAAGTTTAGTGTGGTTATAAAACGTTACGATTTCAGGCTTAGACAACTCAGCTGTTTCCTCATCGATATAATAGTCATGATGCAAAATTGAGATTAGGAGAACTGCCCGATTCCTTTTTGTACAGTAAGAAACTAGTGTGCAGCCTTCTTGAAGATCAAACATTGACGAGAATGCAGAGCGGTGTTTGTTTGGTTTCCTTGGGGATGTCAGTTTTGTTTTTCCGGAGGGTACCAACATATGTGAGCCCTTTAGTTTCTAAACATTTTTTGGCCATCGGAATACTGCTGAACCAATTGTCTCTAGTTGTATTCCTGGGGGATCCTTTTACCGGTTCCACCAATCTCAGTACAACGTCTATGGGAGAATTACTCAACCGGTATGGACCCTCCGGTTGAACACCTACATATGTTTCCAAGTTGAACGTATATGTCATTTTAGCATCTACTAGTGAGAATGTTTTGATGCCGTATTTAGCTGGCTTATTTGGAATGTATTGCCTAAATGGGCATCTGCCCCGGAGAGCTAATAACGGCTCATCTATGGTCATATATTCACTCGGAACGAAGAATTTGGGGAAGTTATTATTTACAATTTTAAACACCTCTCTGATTGGAGCAAAGTTATCAATTTCTCTATGTGAAGCTCTATCATGCATATTATCGAATCGTAAACATCTCAGCAGAAAAGCAAATCTTTGCCTACTCATTGAAAGGTAACATGACTCCATGCCGTTTCCCTTGGAATTGTCCCACAATTTTTGAACATAAGTCCTGGACATCCTGTAACTCCCTATCAAATATAATAGACCAAATAAAGCGCGAAGGTCAACTTCATCTGTTGTTCTGGCATCTCTATCTCATGAATATCTATTTTTCAAATTGTTTCTGTAAATATTAGTAGAACTTACAATTAACCCATAAACATCGTCTTCATCAGCTGACTGCTCAGAATTCGTATTGTGATCACTTTCACTTAGATGATCTATCTCTCCTGAATCCGATTCTTCGGGATCTCTTTTTTCCTCTTCATCAGATAATTCTTGGAGCCACTGGTGCCAAATTTTGGGATCTGATGAGTACTCAACTTTTCTTTTTTTTGGTTGTGACATGATCTATGTAAATAAAAAAATAGTGTTTATGCATTATTTCTATTAAAAGAAAGCAATCGAAATAGATGAAGAATAACAAATTGGTAAATATCTATCTCATAAAACAAATTGCTAAAGAAAAAATTACTTACCGGTAAAATATCTTAAACGGTCGCGTGGGGGACACTTGTCAACCAAACTAGTTTGAGGTGGAATACTTTTCTTACGTGAAGGGTAAACTGAACGACGACACTGTAGATCCGAACAATAGGGTCTTCTTGGAAGATTCTGGAAGGGAAAGAATGGTGGAAGTTAGTGAAAGAGAATGACTCATAAAAATTGACAGGTGGGTGACAATTGTCAACCGCACGACTGCTCCAGGGTTAAAGGATATCCTATACGATAAGGTGATAGCAAATAATAGAATGGCGTTATCAATTCTGCTTTGGCTATAGTTGTTTTCAGAAGGCTACCTCCACAGAGAACTATTTTTCAAGTATGTAAAGCCAACCTCGAAGGAAAAATCACCCGCTGCTGTTACAGGACGACAAAAAATAAAAACATACTCAGTAAAATAGTATATTAACACAAAATTTTGATTACAGATTTCAGAATCATGTAGAATTTAAGACAATGAACGTTGATTCTAAATCAAAAATAATACCAACTATAGAGTGTTTAATTTTCTACAAACCAATAAAAACAATAATATTTCGAATAATTTGTAGAATAGTGTTGAATGGAAAACATTTCTCTATTCATTGAAGTGAATTACGACTGAATTTCTGCCTTCCACCTTGTCATATTTCTGCGAAAGCAATGAGTTCTTCAAGTGGCTAGCTGTCTCTTTACGCAATTGATTGTTTATATTTTTTTATTTCTATTTTATCTTACTTGTTTTCGAGCGGAGATTAATGGTTTTGGAGGGAGAAGCATCTGTACATATAGCGAAAAAAAAATAAAAGGTAAATTATTGAAAAAAGGAAAAACAACAAGTAATAATTGCAATGTCAAGCACATATAGTTTTCAGATATGCTCATAATAATGTGCAAGTATGAAATGAATTACACAATTCTTGCTCATCCTGTTGTCAGTTGATATAACTAAATGCTAGACATTAAATTATATATTTATTATTAAGTTATACATTTATTTAAAAATTAAAATGTTTCCCTTGGCTTCAAGGTAAATGTTTTATCATTTCTGACTATCACTACATTTAATATAATTAAATTTTTATTTATACGAATAGAATTTATACAAAAAAATGTTCTTAATTCTTTATTTTTTTAGTTTAGTGTTCTAATGAACTAAATGACAAGGTACATTGAATGAAAACATGGAAGACATATGTTGCGTGGTTGTCGGTCACTAAGGTAATAAAACTACTTCAGCTGGAAGTTTCAATGTAGTTTATTACCTTTGTCATGGCGGACTGAATGTTCAACCATATTTTATTTCAAACTAAGTGGCCGACAACCACACACAGGGATAGCTTCAACAGCTGTCGTCGCTAAGAATATCATGGAAGATATAATTAGGCAATCATATCTTTTAAAATAAGTTAATTGGACTATTGATTCAGGCAACAACCACCATCATCCCTTTTCTCTACCCTGTGTACTTCTTGGTGACGAGTGTATTACCCAGATGGAGAACTATGCTTCTTACTTCTCTTTTACTTCCAAGTTGAATGAGTTAATTATTCGGCCTCAGTTTCCACTATGGTGAATAAAATTGGGGTGGGTAAAGTTATGTATTTATCTCAACAGAATACGAAAATATTTGTGTATTCCACAATAAAAATACTACTTCAAAAAGTCATATTTTTTTCTTTTTCTAAAATTAAAATTTAGAATTTTATCACGTTAGGCATATGAAGACTCGAAATCGAAGATAGTAGATTTAATGTGAAAATACGACCTATTAAACATTATTTAACGAAAGTAAATTTTCCATTTGTGAGGTGCTGGATGGTGAAGAAATTATTATCTCAGGTAAGAATAGAAAGGCCTCGTTCCTTCACAAAAATGGATATTGAAGCTGATTTGACGTGACGTTTTTTAATTTCATGACGTACTTATCTAAATCAGCTGACTTGACCTGCCTTACTTTAATAAGTCATTCTTTGGCAATTGGTTAATTAGTTTATGGTCAAGATTTATTATTGCAGTAAATGTTGAAATATTTATAGCAGGAAGAATCATTGACTTAAAAAATGAATACTTACTGATTATTAGTTATCAATGACGATATGACATCAAATAATGTTTGAGAAGTCAGTAGCTCGCGACAAATACTCCGTGCCTTTTGCCGAGATGAGCACACATTTGAATCCTTGCTAATCATGAAGCTCAGCTAATA
>CM032230.1:115990000-116167500 GCA_019009955.1 Riptortus pedestris
ATGCCGGGTGTCAGGTGGTTCCAGCAGATGGCCCATCCTTTATCAGTCCCAGTTTTTGCGGGCTGCTCTACATCCTTCCCTGCGACAGTTGTCTAAAACCAGTTCAGCTTATGGCATAGCCACAAACCGTTTTTATTATTTATTTGGCCCTTAGAACCGAGAAATGGTTCCTCTCAGAGGGAAACAGGCCGTAATACGTTTGAATATTTTCAGGTTGGTAATATTTTTTTCTTGCTTTCTTCATGTGGGTGACACAATTTCCGAATTTTATTTTCGTACACCACAACTGAATATATTTTGGCTGTTTCCCCCTTTTTAGTAGCCGTCTAAAGGCAAGGCGAAACGCAGACATTGCACATTGTTGAACGTGATTCAGTCGACACTGCGTGCGTTAAGGTGATAGTAGTACGAATTTTTAACTGTGGGATTGCTTTTTGAGTAAGTTATATTTAGCTGTTCTGTAGCCGGGGACCTTTGCATTTTCCTGGGTAGTGACTTTATAAGTAGCTACAATTAGACTGCAATACCACAAAAATACTCCAGGGAATACGTCAAGTTGGCCACTAAAATGTCATATGGCAGTTCATGGCCCTTCAGAGAATATTGAGGAAAAGACTCATTTTTTTTTTTTTTTTTTTTTTTTTTTTTTTTTTAATGAAAAAAGAAACAATATTATTTAATCCTGAGAAACGTATGAGGCTTTGGCGGGGAAAAGGAATACATATAATGTAGGTGACGTAATGTTACCTTTTGATCTTTTAAAAGTAGTAAACTTAAATAAATAAAAAAACGTTGTGTAAACTCAGCACATTTCACACAACCTGAAATATTTCTAAAATAGGCCAGTAAAAAGCCTATGTAAAAAGGAATTAAAATATAACGCACTTATAGATCGACACCGAACTATTATCATATATGACATATTTGTGGTTATCAACTCTTTATACTACTGTATGTCGACCACTAACATATCATACTAACATGTTGATATAAAAAATAATGAAGAAATGAATGATAGAACGTTAGATAAACGCAATGATGTGATTTCAAAAAACCTGAATATACTTTACACTTAAAAAGTCCGTCACGCAAGGGCTAAGTTACTTAGTTGATTACTACTCACTAGTGATCAAATCTTAACACATACTCGGGCTGAAGAACACAAAGTAGGAATCACTTACTTAATAAAATAGTAAAGTATCAATTTGAAAAATTGTAGAGTATCAATATTTTATGTGATTGGTTCTATATCATTTTTCGATCCGACTCATCAAACTCAGATATTTCGAATATTTTAATTCCCCTCTTATTCTCGGTTCGATTTTTGCCAATAACAAATATAGTCTTTAGTATTGACTGAAAGGGTTAAATATCGAGTATGGTATAGATCAAATGAACATTTTCGAGACAGGGACATAAAACCTTAATTGATGACGTCATGCCAAGAATTCTCATGTATCTCACATAATAATGGTCCCCTAAAAACAAAATTTGGCATTTAGGCATAGAATAAAGAGTTTCGTGTTATAACAGCGTATTTTTATTAAGACATGAGTAGGAGCGGGGGTTTACTGAAGACTAAAAACTAAAAAATGCAAATATCGCGGTTAGTATTTAAGATAGAGAATGAATGTATATAACATTGTTTATAGTACACTTAATTTGCAATAAGATTGGTTATATACAGTTTTTCGATCTGACGTATAGAAACGGAGATATTGATCCAATTTCAGTCATTAACAAACTTGACATTTAATTTTGCATTAAAGCGATTGATTATACAGCGAGTTAAAAAAATTGCGACCCCTTTAAGGGAAATCTGCTAAAAAGCGGCAGGCTTTGAAGCCATGGTCGACCGCTGAAGGCGCTGGAACCGGCTTTGCCCATAACCTTGACTCTTTGACTCGACAGAGATAATTCATGAGCACCTCGAATCAATTTATCAAAACAAATCGATTTACTGAAAAGCGCTACTAACTCAATTCTGACAATGGTTAACCGTTAATATTGCTTTACTGCTCGTAATAACACTCGCTCGTTGAGATGAGGTTATGTATATCAGCTGAGATGATCACTCGCCAGATGATTGCATCATTTCCTCGTTAGGTTTTCTGCATGCTCCATTGTGATGTAGGTTAGCAAGGCAGTCGGATGCACCCTGGGAAGTCTCTCTTTCGCATACATTACTCGACTATGACATTCTCAAGGCTGGGAATTTCACAGGAGGAAGAACATTAACTACTCTGGCTACTGTGTGTTTTAAAAATAAATCTGAATCAGGTTATTTTAGCAGATTTCCAGAGGTCGTACTCATGACGCGATTTTCGAAAATTTTCTTCAAATGTCCATCGATCCTACCCAGGTGATGACGAAAATGAGGTCCGTCAAAATTATATATATGTCTGTTAACGCTCTATATTTGTTTGTTGTCGCGCAATTTTTGTTTAATCGTTACCAAACTTGACATTTAAACGTTTAATGCAAAAAGACAGATCAAGTTCGTTAATGGCTGAAATCGAACCAGTGGGAGGAGGGTTTAGAGGGGGGATTTTCGAAAATCGAAATATCTCCGTTATCATACGCGGGATCAAAACATTATATAGAACCAATCTTATTGTAAATTAAATTACATTTCTACAATACGTTTCTTCTCTATCTTGAATATTAACCGAGATATTTGCATTTTTATTAAGTTTGGGCCGATAACGGACGTCTGAGTTTCCCGCCAAAAGCTAGTTCAGCCCTTTGCCGTAACTGTTCGGCTCTCTTATGGATATTTCTCTATTGTATAACTTCACGTGGGGAATCTGCTTAGTTTACGTAGCCCCTGCGTGACGGACTTTTTTGTGTTTAGGGTAGTCTTTTTACTTAAATAATAAGTAGGAAAAATATTAATTAAATGCTGAAAATATATTAAACAAATACGTCAACCTTGCAACTGTCAAAATATCATTAATTGCGTTCCACAACTGTTATTAAAAGGCTGAAGAACAAGATAAACGGGTAATTAATAAACACATGTGTAGTTTGTTTTTCGTATTTCCTCTACATAGTAACCCTATTTGGAGGGATTTTATTTTTCTGAACATCCCATGCATATTTGCATTATATGTGCATTTTATTGAAACTTTTAACAATTTTTTATATAATAATATATATACACATTAAAAATGTAAATAAGATTATGAGAATTAAACTTGACAAAATAAAGCAATAAACATTAAATAGAACGATTCAGAAATTCAATTAAATAACCATAAAAAATTACATAATATTAATTTTATATTATCTTTTCCTCTCTCAGCTTAAGGATATCATAGGCTATTTTTTTTTATAATAGTTTTTTAATTGTGTTATATTATGGCGTATTTTTTCTCTATGTTCGTTGTGGGTTTTCATGTAGTCTAGTTTGTGTAAAAGCATTTGACAGTCTATGTGTAGCCTGTAAGACGGCAATAATATCTGCCTGGTTATTAGAACAATGGATGCCTAATTTTACATTTTTACATTTTATAACATCATCAGTTTTATTTCCTACAAAAATGATAAAGGCAGCGCCTTTGTCCTGTCCATCCTTGCTACCGTCTGTGTAAATTGTATATTGGTATGAGTGATTTGTATTTTCAGTGATAATTACAATGTCGGGTGTTAGTCCAGGATGTGTCTAATTCATGTAAGGTACCGGGTATTCTACTTCTTTAGCTCTTATTTTGTTAGTAGTTTGATGCAGTTTTAGTATGTTATATTCTTCCGCTATTATCCATTGGCCAAAATTGGACAAGACACATGTAGCTTCAAATGAAATAGTGCGATATCCTTTTTATATATTTTAATTCCAATGAGCCTTTGAACATTTTCCAGCTTTTAGCAGATTTCCCTTTTGTTCTTAGATTACTCAAATCTGGGTGATTGAGATAGAAATTATTCTGATACATTTCAAATTACTCTACTAACTATAGTAAATAGTTTTCAATAAAATTAATATTTTATATTCAGATATATTCCATTAATTGTTCATCTTTCCGGTCATGAGACTATTCAGCGCTGCAAAGTTGGCTGCCCTGTTTGTTTACAATTCAGACACTTTCCGTTATTATTAATTTGTAAATTGACTGGATGATTTCTTATTACCGTTTGCATTTATTCCCTTAACGTTCACGGTGGTGTTACCAGTATGTAGATTTATCTGTTGTAAACCTTCCCGTGGGAAATCTGCTAAGTTTTCGCAGCCCCTGCGTGACGGACGATTAAATTTCATATGCTTGATGATTTAGCTATGTATTCAGCATCTTTCATAATAATTTATTGTTAGGAATATTGAAATAGCCCATAATCTGTGTTTTTTAAAAAAAGTATATGCCTATAATGAATTTCCAAATTAACTGGTGTTCTGTGCAAAAAAGGATAATTAAGGGAAGTATGCGGGAGAGCAGATATTAACATGAGAGCAGGTAAATCTGGCGCAATATAGGTTTCCAATATTGGAAGGCTTTAAAATGGAAATTACACACACCTCTCATCCAGTCAATTGAATTTTCTCCAATTAAATTGAAATCAATTTCCACCCTACCAATTACCAATAATGGTTATTAAGCTTTCCCCATCGTATGATGGATTATATGCGCTTTTCAATCCATTTTATGGGTTCTTGATAAATAATTTGAAATAAAACCATATCAATACTGTGTGTGTGTGTTTTGAATCAACAATAAAAAGAAAACACTCCTTCAAATTTACACATATTCTATTTCTTGGGATTGATTTGAGGCCACATTTTATTAAAGACTAATAAACGATCAGCTTTGATGGGATTCTTATTCATATTCAGAGAAATACAAGCTGCAACAGACATATAGTTTGGTCATATAATGTAGGCATTTCAACTTATACTACTATTATATATATATATATATATATATATATATATATATATATATATATATATATATATATATACTAGCTCAGATACCCGGCTTCGCACGGGAATTCATTTGAGGCTGAATGGTATATTTTTGGCAAAGCTTTACTTAGCACAATATTTTGACATTTACCCGTTCCAGTGTTTAGGGTTAATGCCCGTTCTTGGCATTTGTTAATAAAAAAATTATTTTTTTATGTAAGACTTCACTGTCCTGCATTTTGTCATATTTCCCGTCTCCTGTGCATTATGCATAGATTTGAATTATTAAGGAGAAAATATTGACATACATTTGAATTAATTTTTTCAGGTGAGGTACCTGGTAGTTCATATTGAAAAGAAGTGTTGAGCAAATTTCTCTAAATAACAAAATAAACAACTTTTGTTATGTGCATATTTGCCGAAACCCCAATAGGAAATCACTATTATTAATTTCAGGCCTCCCTTATAACCCCCACTCCTGCCCGTCCCTATAAATGTTAGTATGGCTTATTATAAGAAAGGCGTTAGTACTAATTCACATACCGAGTTTGGTTTAGTTCGGTTGAGTCTTTTGTGCCAAATAAAATTGTTGACTCCCGCTATAATTTTTAGCGTATAACACCTTTATACTTCGGTATACGACGATAGTGTAGATAACAAAAGTTACTCTAAATTACAAAATAAACAACTTTTGTTATGTTCATATTTGCCGAAAACCCAATAGGAAACGAAATATAGCTATTTTTAATTTCTGGCTTCCCTTATAACCCCCACTCCTATTCGTCCCAGAGGATATTAATATAGCCTAAAGTCTAAGGTGGGTTAGTAGTAATATACATACCAAGTTTCATAAAATTCGGTTCAGCCGTTTATGCGTGAAAAGGTAACAAACAAATAAACAAACAGACACCAAAGAAACAAAATGCAGTTATGGTGTCTATGACATGTGAAACGAAAAGTTATCGTGAAATTTCGAGAAAAAAATCAATGTACAGACAGAGGTTACAATTTTATATATATATAGACACCATAACTGCATTTTGTTTCTTTGGTGTCTGTTTGTTTGTTTGTTTGTTACCTTTTCACGCATAAACGGCTGAACCGAATTTTATGAAACTTGGTATGTATATTACTACTAACCCACCTTAGACTTTAGGCTATATTAATATCCTCTGGGACGAATAGGAGTGGGGGTTATAAGGGAAGCCAGAAATTAAAAATAGCTATATTTCGTTTCCTATTGGGTTTTCGGCAAATATGAACATAACAAAAGTTGTTTATTTTGTAATTTAGAGTAACTTTTGTTATCTACACTATCGTCGTATACCGAAGTATAAAGGTGTTATACGCTAAAAATTATAGCGGGAGTCAACAATTTTATTTGGCACAAAAGACTCAACCGAACTAAACCAAACTCGGTATGTGAATTAGTACTAACGCCTTTCTTATAATAAGCCATACTAACATTTATAGGGACGGGCAGGAGTGGGGGTTATAAGGGAGGCCTGAAATTAATAATAGTGATTTCCTATTGGGGTTTCACCAAATATGCACATAAAAAAAGTTGTTTATTTTGTTATTTAGAGAAATTTCCTCAACACTTCATTTCAATATGAACTACCAAGGTCCCTCACCTTAAAAAATTAATTCAAATGTATGTCAATATCTTCTCCTTAATAATTCAAATCTATGCATAATACACAGGAAACGGGAAATATGACAGTATGCAGGACAGTGAATTCTTACATAAAAAATTAATTTCATTATTAACAAATCCACAGAAACGACGGGAGTTAACCCTAAACACTGGGACGGGTAAATGTCTTGAAAAGTAAAGCCTTGCCAAAAATATACCATCACCATTCAGCCTCAAGTGAATTCCCGGGCGAAGCCGGGAATCTGAGCTAGTATATATATATATATATATATATATATATATATATATATATATATATATATATATATTGATCCTGCCTTGATCGAATGCTTCTTGCTAGCACTATAAATTGGGGATGATTAACCCAAAAGAATAGGCATATTACTATTATGAGTCTTATAATAATAGCTATTTTCTTTATGTTTTAGCGAAAAAACCTAAGGTATCCTTCAGTCAAATTCTTGTAACGTAGAGAATTTCAGAATAGCTATTGGACGTTTACTTCTAAACAGAATTTGTACTTTGAAATCATACTTTATTTATAACATGTAAATTGTTAGTCTTGGTTAGGGTTGTTTGTTTCTGAACTCCGGAATTTCCGAAAAAATAATTAAATGTATTTTAGTTATTGTACCTTATTCTGGACTAAAGAATGTGAAACATTTGACAATATAATATTTAAGGCAATAAAAAAGATCTGCAGGTCTCAACAACATTCTTTACTGCTTTAAAGGAGACATTTCGTCGTCTTGGGCATTAACAATGCTAAAAATACAGGTAACCACATCGCTTAAGACTTATAATTATAAGTTTTTATTCTTCTGCTAAGTCTTTGGGTTTATATTGAACATAGAATAATTTTAAATGGAGGTTTACACTCTAAGGTTCTAGGGAAATAATGACTGTTAGAAGTATGAGTTGCTAATAATTATTAATTAAAATATACATCTATTTTTACAATTGTAAATGCACTGGATGGTGAAAGGTGTGATTTAAAACAATAAAGAATGTTGGCGAGACCAGAAGATCATTTTTAATGCCTTAAATACTTATATGGGCAGACAGGGTATTATTTAACAAGATTTAAAATTCAAGACAATGACAAATGTACTTGCGACTTACAGACAACACAAACGTTTTTACATATACTTTATGACTGTTCAACATTTAATCAAAATAGATCAAATTTGATAATGAATATAATTTTAAAAGAAGGTAATTGCCCAGAACCATGTCATGTTATATTTAACAAATAAAATAAAGAACTTTAGAGAAGTTTGTCAAAAGTATAAATATGGATGTAACAAAAATACATTAGGATGTAAAGCTGATTTGAGGAACGGGAATCATAATTCAATATATTTACCTTACATAGACTTGCAAATTAAACATCGGTTGAGTTTAACTTGAATTGATATGTTTTGTTCTTATTTAATTTATGTACATTTTCTTTTCATTTATTAATTTTATTTGTAATTATCTTACTTATTTTAATATTTTATTATTATTATTTCTTTTATATTATATTTGAGTAGATAGTTGATTAACGTGTATATATTATAAAATAAAAAGTCCGTCACGCAGGGGCTGCGTAAACTAAGCAGATTTCCCACGTGATGTTTTAAAATAGAGAAATTTCAAGAGAGTCGAGCAGTTAAGGAAACGGCCGAACTAGCTTTTGGCGAGATAGTCACCCCGCCGTTAGCGGCCCAGATTTAATAAAAATGCAATTATCTCGGTTAATATTCAAGATAGAGAATAAATGTATATAACAATATTTATAGTAGATTTAATTTTCAATAAGACTGATTCTGTACAATTTTCCGATCCGACGTATAGTAACGGAGATATTTCGAATTTCGAAAATCTTCCCCTTTAACCCCCCCCCCCCACTGGTCCGATTATAGCCATTAACGTCTTGATCTTTCTTTTTACTTAAAGTGTTTAAATATCGAGTTTGGTAACGATCAAACTAAAATTGTGACGGCTAGAGCGGAAACAGACAAATATATATATATATATATATATATATATATATATATATATATACATATATATATATATATATATATACTAGCTCAGATACCCGGCTTCGCCCGGGAATTGATTTGAGGCTGAATGGTGATGGTATTTTTTTGGCAAGGCTTTACTTTGCACAATATTTTGACATCTACCCGTCCCAGTGTTTAGGGTTAATTCCCGTCGTTGGCATTTGTTAATAATAAAATTAATTTTTTATGTAAGTCTTCACTGTCCTCCAAATTGTCATATTTCCCGTCTCCTTTGCATTATGCATAGATTTCAGCCATTAAGGACAAATTATTAACATTGATTTGAATTAATTTTTCCAGCTGAGGTACCTGATAGTTCAAATTGGAATGAATTGTTGAGCATATCAATATTTCTACGCAAATTACTTGCTCCACACATTGTTCCTGGAGCAATGTATAAAAAAAAAAAGTTAATCTAAATAACAAAGTAAACAACTTTTGTTACGTGCATGTTTGTCGAAAAACGAATAGGCAATGAAATATCGCGAATTTTTATTTCAGGCCTCCCTTATAACCCCCACTCCCGTTCTAACCTAAAAATTTTAATATAGCTTATAATCATGGAAGAATTAATGCTAATTGACATACCGAGTTTACTTAAGTTTGGTTCAATCGTTAGCGCCCAATAAAATAGTTGACTCCCGCTTTAGTTTATAGTGTATATCTCGTTTATACATTGTTAAAAGACAAAATGAATATCACAAAAATTACTCTAAATAACAAAAAAAACAACTTTTGTTATGTTCATATTTGCCGAAAATCCAATAGGAAACGAAATATAGCTATTTTTAATTTCAGGCTTCCCTTATAACCCCCACTCCTGCCTGTCCCTGGAAATGTTGGTATGGCTTATTATAAGGAAGGTGTTAGTGATAATACACATACCGAGTTTTATTTATTTCGGTTGGGTCTTTTGTCCCAAATAAAATTGTTCACTTCCGCAATAGGTTTTAGCGTATATCTCGTTTATTATTCAGTCTACGAAAAAAGTGTATATAACAAAAGTTACTCTAAATAACAAAATAAATAACTTTTGTTATGTTCATATTTGCCGAAAAACCAATAGGAAACGAAATATCGCTAATTTTAATTTCTGGCTTTCCTTATAACCCCCACTCCTGTTCGTCTCAGAGGATATTAATATAGCCTAAAGTCTAAGTTGGGTTAGTAGTAATATACATACCAAGTTTCATAAAATTCGGTTCAGCCGTTTATGCGTGAAAAGGTAACAAACAAACAAACAAACAAATAAACAAACAAACAAACAAACAGACACCAAAGAAACAAAATGCAGTTATGGTGTCTATGACATGTGAAACGAAAAGTTATCGTGAAATTTCGCGAAAAAAATCAATGTACAGACAGAGGTCACAATTTTATATATATATAGATATATATATATATATATATATATATATATATATATATATATATATATTTGTATATATATATATATAGTTTTGGACGTACCTCATTTTCTTCATCTACTAGGTAGGATCGATGGACATTTGAAGAAAAATTTCGAATATTCCGTCATGAGTACAACCTCAATAGCTGATTTCCCTTAAGGAAAATCTGCTAAAATGTATTTAAACATAATAATACATGTAATATGCCATGTGGCAATGGCACATGTATTCAAATAAATAACTCCTCATAGGGTTACTATGAGGAGAAAAAAAAACAAATACTAGTATTGCTCTCAGTAAGAACAAGGTGATAGTATAATAATATTTATAACTAGTATTTTTTGAGTATGTATTATATACTGTAGCCAAAATCTGCTATATTAAACTGCCATGCTGCCTAGGAGGTTGTTAAGAAGAGGAAATATCTTGTACGGGGGCATAAAATCTGCCTCCAATAAATCACTTTCATTGGAGTGTAACACAGTTGGAGGGTTATGCAAGGGGAGCTGCCTGTTGACCTGTGGGTGGTGTAATACTCCCGGTCAGCTTCAACAGAAGCTTATCTGGCGTCAAGCAGTCTACTGGCTAAACATAGGGTTCAGCTCACCTACACTTACTCGAAGCTAAGCAGTCTCATTTCGTATATTGCTGCTTAAAGTGAATCTGCCATTGAGGTGGAACTCATGACGCGATTTTCGACATTTCTTCAAATGACCATCGGTCCTACCCAGGAGATGACGAAAAAGAGGTCCGTACAAAACTATATGTATGTATGTCTCTTAACACTAGCTGTTGCAATTCCTGTTTGATCGATGCAACCAATCAACTTATTGGTATTTATGCAAAACTAAATAACAAGTTCGTTAATGGATGGAATCGGAAAAATTGAAGGAGGGGGGGGGGATTGGGTTGTGGAATTTCGAAATATCTCCGTTATTTTTTGTCGGTTCGAATAATTGTATTGAACCTATCTGCAATCTTCTATAAAAGTTGTTATATACATTTTGTCTGTAACATGAATATGAACCGAGATACTTGCATTTTTTAGTTTTCATCCTTCAGCAACCCCTCTCCTGCTCATGTTATATTAACAATAAGCTTAAATACCAAATATTGTTCTCATTGAACTTTTAGTGAGTGAGATGTGTGCAAATATTTTCGGTGGGACATGAGTATTTCCCTTGAGGGAAATCAGCTATTGATGTCGTGCTCAATACGTCATTTTTCAAAAAATTACTCAAATGTCTATCAATCTTACCCAGGAGATGGCGAAAATGGGGTCCGCTTGAAACTATATATATATATATATATATATATATATATATATATATATATATATATTTGTCTGATTACGCTCTAGCGGTCGCAATTTCGAAATTTAAACGTTTTATGTAAAATAAAAGATCAAGTTCGTTAATGGATGAAATCGGACAAGGGGGAACGGGGCGGGGGGGGGGGTTAGAGGGGAGGAATTTCGAAAATTCTGAATATCTCCGTTATTATGCGTCGGATCGAAAAATTGTATAGAATTCACTTAATTGCAATGTTCTATAAATGTTATGTACTTTTTTTTTTTTTTTAATCATCTTGATTATTATGCAAATATCTGGGCAATTTTATTATTTTTTCGGCCGTAGTAACCCCCCTACCACCCTCCTACTCATGTAATATTAGCAATAAGCTGTTATATTATGAAGCATATATATATATTATTTAAAGCGGAGGTGGTAAAAATTAGAGATTACGTTTGACGTATTTATACGTCCCGCTCGGTTAACAGGTTAATAAAGTGTTTTTCTACTCCTGTCAAATGCAGCAATTCCTCAAGAGGGATCGAATACAGCTTCATAAATAAACAGGCGTTTTTTTCTCTTCCCGTGTCCACTTGTTTTAATAATAATGTTGTTTAATAAAAATTAGAAATAAAACATACTTAGCCGAGAATGCTTCCTTACGTAGGTCTCTCAAGTCATATGTAAATTGGGTCCGGAATTTGGACTACAAATACTTTCGCTAACTTGCATCATGCATAATAATATGTTATCCATGTAAAAATAAAAATAGTCCAATTAAGCGTACTAAGAGCGTTCACTAACAGCATAAAAATAAATACAAAATTAATAATTCTGAACCAGGAACCGGCTAGAGTAAACCTTAATGAATCAATTAAAATTACTCAGAGTAATCAGAGTGACAAATGTCCAGAGTAACCACTTAAGAAGATGACTGCAGAGTTGGCTAAGCTATCTAGCTCAAATAGCAGCAGAGACATTGCACAGAGGTAGAATGACAGTCATTCTTGTTAATTACAACAGATTGCGTTCCAGTCGGTGTACTCAGGATATAACTATCATTCCTACCTTTGGGACCGCTATGGAACCCGTACGAAATGATATATAACTACAACTTGAGCAAGTTATACCTTCTAGAAAAAGAATCCGGAAGTACTAACTTAAAAAAAAAATAATATCGGTACTGAAAAAAAAAAATCGTATCGTAAATTCGTAGTGTCACATCTTTGTCTAAATTGCGTAAAATTAATAGTTGTGTTCATTTCGTTTTGATGGAAGGAAGCGGTAGACAAGAAAAGAAAGGGAGAGTAATTGATATTATGCTCAAAAATAAATAAATGTCTCTTTTCAAAAAAAAAAAAAAAAAAAAAATGTGTTGAAATGCAGTCTTGCCATTATCGCATAAGAAGATGAATTCATTAAATAAAACCCCTACTATCGTCATGGCTAGAAAAGGGTCGTAACCTATAGATAACCCCTCATCATTGCCATAGTAGCATTAATAAATATAGTGGCCATTAATAAATATCAACTTCAGCTCTACTATGATTGTGAACACTATGATGTGAACGATACGCGTTATCTAAGAAACTCACCGTGAAGCCACGTAGGATAGGAAGAGAGATTGCCGGAAGATGAGAAAACTTTAAAATTAGAAAATCTCGGTTAATAACTAATTTGGAAAAAAACAAGAATTGGGATTTTAGCAGATTTTCCTTGAGGAAAATCAGCTGTTGAGGTCGTACTCATGACGCGATTTATGATTTTAGTAGATGACGAAAATGATATATATTTATTTATTTGTTTCCTTCCTATAGTAACCCTATAAGAATGCCGTTTAATTGTTTCTGCATGTCCCATGCATTTGTAGATTATTGCAATTAATTTATATATAAATTATTTCAAACGTATTAGATATAAATAAAGAATTAACAATAACAACGAAAAATAAAAACATATAAAGAGAAGATTATTAGTCTTAAAAAAGAAAAAAGAGAAAAGAATTATTGAATATCTATAAATATTTTAAGTATAGTAATTGTATCAGCTATAATATCTGTAAGTATTCAACCTAATAATTGTATCAAAAGCATGTTGAGCAAATATTTTAAAACCATTATTACATTTTAAAAATAACTTGTCTTCTACACACACACACACACATATATATATATATATATATATATATATTTGTTACCCCTCTAGCAGTCTTATTTCTTATTTGATCGTAACCAAACTCGATATATAAGCGTTTCACACAAAACGAGTTCGATAATGGCTGAAATCTAACTAGTGGGTACGGTGAGGGGGGGGGGTAGACTGGGAGAATGTAGAAAATTCGAAATATCTTAGTTGTTATGCGTGGATCGAAAAATTGTATAAAATCAGTCTTATTGCTAATGTAATGTTCTAAAAATGTTGTTATAAACATTTTTTCTCTATATTGAATATGAACCGAGATATTTCCATATTTTAGTTTTCGGACACCAGCAAACCCCAACCATCATGTCATATTAACCATAAGCTGTTGTATTACGAAGCACTTTATTTGACGACCAAATACCGAAATAATGTTCTCATTGAACTTCTATGCGATAAATGCAAATGCTTGAGGCACGAGGGAAATCTGCTTAGTTCACGCAGCCTCTTCGTGACGGACTTTTTATAATCTATTGAAATCAATATCTATCCTAGTCGACCGGCAGGGATTTTATATAAACCGTTTAACGATTGAAGAAAACACGCGATTATCTACAGATATCGTGAAATAATGGTGTCCGAGTTTCTTCACGGTTTTATTCAAGATCTCGCAAAGGGGCAAAAATGGGGATCGGAAATAAAAATGAACAGTCTTTTCCTAAAGGGATTCTTCGGCTTTTCCAGTCAGCTGAGAGACACCTGTGGAAATCGCATTGGCTACGATGAGGAGGAAAGAAAGGCGCTTAGTCAGTAACGCATGCGGCGGCGGGGCGCAAGGCCGCACTCTGCGGTCATTGTCAATGACGCTGGGGCTACAAGGCAGAAAGATCAGCATCGGCTCTCTCAGCCACTTTGACATTCAGTCAGCTGCTATCTCGTAAACAGATCACGCTTTCCGTTGTAGAGATTAATAAATTTTAAATTTACTGAAAGATTACTGATTACCATTGGTATTTATTCGCTTACATTTATGGTGGTGTTACCAGTATTTACATTTGTCTGTTGTAAATCTTCCCATGAGAAATCTGCTACAGTCCCTAGGTGACGGATTTTTTGGAATTGGTGTAACGTCCAGTTTTATACTTCCTCTTTTGACCAAAATCGACTAAGGAAGAACGGGAGGGGGAAGAAATAAAAAATTGCACATTTAGAGATATAAAATATTTCTAAAGAGTCATTTTTGTCAATCATAAAAATATCTGTAAATTATGATCTATATCATCTTTCGATCCAATGCATTGGAACGGAGATTTCGTATACCTATTGGAAATATTATAATTTTAGTGGTCACATCAGATTTTATTTTTGTTAGAATTACAGTTCACTTTAACATGATATGAAATTCGCAGAAAAGCCAGTAACTATACATTACTTCATCAACTACACCAAAAGTCGGTAATATATATGTATTGCTTACAACTTTAGAGCTATGCGAATTCGTACTATAAGTGGTTGAAGTAAAATAAAACTTGTGAAGAATTGGAAGTTTTTTTTCTCTCCTAGTAAATATATACAGTTTTGAGCCTAAGCACACAAAACCACCTGGTCCACTAAGCAAAGGTTCTATAATCCGTTTAAAATCAAATTTGTAAATTTCCCCAGTTTTATTCATCTGTCATATTATACAATTTTTTTTTATGATGAACTCAAAAGACTCTAAACTTATTTTTTGTTCTCAAATGAGACTGCAAAACACTATTAGGCCTTCTTTTTTTCTCCTCATAGTAACCCTGTGAGTAGTTATTTATTCGAATACATGTTCCATTGCCACATGGCATATTTTATGTATTATTATGTTTAAATTATGTTTATTTTACAATATATATTTGTTTATCAACTGTCTACTCAAATATTATATTCAAGAAATAAAAATAAAAAATACAATATTAAAATAAGTATAGTAATTACAAACAAAACTAATAAATAAATACAATAAGAATAAAAACGTATCACTTAAACTCAACGATGTTTAATTTGCGAGTCTATGTAAGGTAAATATATTGAATTATGATTCCCATTCCTCACAATCAACTTTACATTCTAATGTATTTTTGCCACATCCATATTTATACTTTAAACTTTATAAGTTCTTTATTATATTTGTTAAATATAATATGATGTGGTTCTGACCAATAACCTCCTTTTAAAATTATGTTCATTATTAAATTTGATCTATTTTGGCTATTAGTTACATAATTTCATAAATAACACACACAAAAAAAAAGATACTCAATTGTTTATCTTTTAATTTAATCGGCATTTTATCAATTATTATAAATCAATATTTGTTTTTATTCACGAGACAAATTTTGTGTATTGAGAATATTTAGTCGAAGACTATCTGTAAACATATTTTTTTTCTTTTATCATTCAATCTTGGAGCAATTATAAACCGAAAGCGTTCTGTAACGCACGTTTTATTTTTGATTCACTCTTAATAAATATAAATTTAAACTAGCAAACACGAACTGAATACTAAATAATCAAAAAATAATTATCCACTGTCTTGTGCTTTGCCAAAATATGGACTATTATTTGTTCCGGATAAGAGTTAAAAATAGAAATAATTGCAGGAAAGAATTCTTGGGATAAATAGATCAATTAAAGACTGGTATTACGTTCTAGAAATGAATTTGATCTTAAAGGGAATAAAACAACACTGAAGCAAGGTCAGTGCTGACAGGGAGAGAAATATTAACTTAGGCTTTTCAAACGGAAGGTCAATCGGACAATTAATATCATTCGTAGATGAAAACAAAAAAAAAAAAGGTATTGGAAAGAATGAATTTATTTATGGATACCATATCAAAGGTTATTTGCCAATACTAATATTGGAAGACAAACTAAACTGAAGGGTGTAAATAAATAATAGCATAATACCTGGAAAAAACTAAACAAAATTCGTGTTAAAAGGAGAGGTTTAAAAAATGTCATCCTATTATAAGTATTATTTTTTATAATATACATCGAGTTCAAATTTTGGTGGCAAAGTCAGATAATAAGTGATTTTTAATTATAACGGCCTTTTAATGAAAGTAGTTTTGCCTTACTTGTTCATGCCTACAATTGTCACATATTTTTTGGGCTTATTTGAAGTGCTCGTTGTGCCATAGGACTATCGTAATCTGGCTCAAACCCCTAGTAGGTTACATGTAGTCATACCTCACATGTAAAACGTGCACTTAAAATAAAGCCCCGAAAGAAGGCAATCGGAGACATAAAACATGTTGGTTGAAAATTATTTAATGAAACTAAATTACAAATAAACATAAACATGTATTGTCTTCCCTGCCGCCAAGACTGGATGATTATAGTTATATACCTAACAGAACACAAATAATTATATTATTATACCTTATTTAACTTACTAATGTACAAGTAACATGGTTAGAACATTAAATATTTTTTAAAGAATTTGAATTGGGAAGTAGAAATAACTGATGTGTCCTCATATTGAAAAGTATCAAACTATAGCACTTCACCCCCCCCCCCGGCCCCATCAAATTTTAATCTACAAAATCTCAAATTTGTATAGGATACTGAAACAAAATTTGGCAAAGATAGTAAATACTTTGATATTAGAAGTTAGTATTGTTAAGGGATGTTTAAAATATTTTGACTTCAATAATGTTAACCATTGTCGTTTATTGACACATGCACGTGTATTTTAGCAGATTTCACTTAAGGAAAATCAGCTATAGTGATTGTACTCATGGCGCGATTTCTGAAACATATCTTCAAATGTCCGTCGACCCCACACTTAGGAGATGACGAAATTGATATCTATTCAAAATGATATTTAGTGTCATAGTTGTCTGTTGCCGCTCTAGCGGTCGACAGTTTAGCAGATTTCCCTGAAGGGAAATCATCGGGAGGGGGGATCATGACGCGATTTTCGAAAATTTTCTTCAAATGTCCATCGATCCTACCTAGTAGATAAGGAAAATGAGGTCCGTTCAAAGCTGTATATATCTATACCTATATCTATATATATATATATATATATATATATATATATATATATATATATATATTTACCTGTTACCGCTCTAGTGGTCGCAATTTTTGTTTGATCGTTACCAAACTCGATATTTAAACGTCTTATGCAAAAAGACAGATCAAGTTCGTTAACGGCTGAAATCGGACCAGCGGGAGGTGGAGTTTGAGGGGGGATTTTCGAAAATTCGAAATATCTCTTCGTTTTCTTTTCTGCGTACAGTAAGCCCTCATTTCTACTCATCAGGTTTTTGTTTATAAATAGAAAATAGAAGAAGGTAACACGACATCACTAGTATATTATAGACGTATGTAGTAAATCTGCTTAGTTTACGCATCATCTGCGTGTCTGACTTTTTCATTTTATGCGTTGCCCTAATTTGGTTACAGTATAAGTATGGAAACCACTCCGATAATTGAAATCAAGTAAACATTTTGTAAAACAATATTGAATTTCCACGAAGCTTTGTGAGAGTGCTAGAGCAACGTGACCTTTGTTAAAAGGGAAGCTATAAGAGATTTAATCCTGTTTTTCCAGCTGGTTACACGAATAGATTGGTTTAGGACTGATGGCCTGTCAAAGGAAATTGTACAAAAACGGAGCTACTTATGGTGCTGTGTATTCCAAAGAGGTAGGAGCAAATTGCCGGCAGTAGTTATCCAGTTTAGCAGCGTACGCAAACCGTAGGGTAGGTTTCGCTCTTAAATCGATCCACTTAGCTCGCTCAGGAAGGAAGCATTCACTTAGCCGAAACTAAGAGGGCCACACATTCGCAAGGGGGTCGCCCTACCTGCGCAAAAACTACTTTCAATCAGTTTTTCCGGTGTTGTGATAGTCTACGTTGTTTGGAACATAAATTAAGCATAGATAAATCTATATAGGGGAAATTGGGGTTAAAACGGGTAGCTAAGGTTTGAAGGCTTCCAAACAATGGCGGCTCGTAGCTAAAATAAGCGGGGGTGCTACTCCAGAAACGTTTTAGCCTTTGTTTGAAAATTGTGTAAAAGGAAACAAACATGTAGGTATAAAAAGAAAATTTATTCAGAAACTTGATAAAATCCTAAGACAACAAAATCAAACATTTTTTACTTACTTTAACCTAAATTGTTACAGTTCAAGCTCTATTAGGTCACCACTGTGGGATAGACAGTGCTCTCTCTCCCTTGCAGCCTCGCGTAGAGCTTCCTATGTGCGTATGCGCACAACAGTCAAACACCTCGCCGCTGGAACTGTGGAGCGTACAGTTCCATACAAAGATTTTTGTATCTTTTTTCATAAACTGCATTAAGCTTAAGGGTTATATATTATACAAGTATAAAGAAAGAATTAAAGAAAAAAGACTCATTATATTAAATGTTATAGATAATATCAAGTAAAAATTGGGGGTGCTGCAGTTCCACAGTTATTGCTGCTTCCAGAAACCACAATTTTTACCACAAATAAGTAAAGTTTCGTTGAAATAAAGTCTACTTATCCGTTAACGTAACTAGAGTTTCAAAAACAAAATCTAAATTTTTAAAGAAGTTTTATCCTAATTTTTTTTGTAAAAAGTCATTTTGCCCGGTTTTACCCCACTAGTAGGGTAAAACCGGGTACATATGTTTTTCTTATGGGAAAATAAAAATGTAAAGATTTTAAATCAAATTAATGTTTTTTTTAATAATAAAAAATGTTGTTTGTTACATTAAAACAAACCCCCCTTTTGGGAATAATAAAAAAAAATAAAATAAACAACATTAATCTTTTTAGCTATTTCAAAAAGTAAATTTAAAGTTGCAAAATTTATCATATTGTTTGTCATTATACATGCTTTTACAGTGAAATAAATAAACAAAATTAGGTACAATTATCCTTTTCATGTTTCGAGAATCGTGGCATAGCTGCTACCCGGTTTTACTCCGCGCGTAAAGTTTAAATAAAACATTGCGTCATTCGGGCATAACAAACGCTAAAGGCAATTACATACTTAGTGCTAAAATAAAGGTAATTAAAACTTGAACTAAGGGAACTACACGCCTGTATTCTAATTGGAATTAGAGCGCAGTACAATCAAAAACCTTTTCCACCAAAATCATAAGCAGGTTCCACGAAAATTGAATTATTGTCACTTACACAAAATAAGCGTAATGGCCGCTGCTTCTTCTTCAAAGGTGGATTGTAGTTGCTCCGTTATCAGTCCGACTGCAGTACACACAACGGCTAAGAGGAGGTACCCGCTTTACTCCCGACTACCCGCTTTTACCCTACTCTCCCCTACTTGAATGAAACCTTTGTAAAGTTATTAAAATGTAAGCTGTACATGAGATGTTCAGTAACTCAGCTAATCCAAGTAAAAATTGGAAGATTATAAGAGCAGAGCACTGAACGCTTACAAAAAAAATGTTTAAGTAACTTTCTCAATATTCGAATTAGAGAAAACGTGTATAATACAATAATGTCGAAAATTAAATTTAAAATAACACTGATTATGTATCGTTTTTCTATCCAACTCATAATAATAGAGTTCTTTTGAATTTTCGATTCTAACCGCCCTCTAGAGTCCTCTCCCTGTACTATTTCAACCATTAACGACTATGACCAAACTTATGAATAAAACTTTTCGAGTAGAAAATAATTGATGACTCCCCAGAGTTATGTATTTGCAGGGAGGAGGAAAGGATAAAGAAATTATGATTATAAAAGACAACATGTTAGAATAATTAATATACCTGAATCATTGCCTGGAAATACATTATCCGTAGTTTTTTATTTGTGGTTTTAGATTTCTTGTGATCATTAGTGGTAAACCGATTTTCAGGATGAAGTGAGAATAAACAATAATTTCGACGCACGAATAAACACGATTGCTCATATTAATACCTAATACCTGTCAAAAGACCATTTCATTTTTACTTACCCATTTTCATTATTAGCAGATTTCCCTTAAGGGAAATCAGCTATTGAGGTCGTACTCATGACGCGATTGTCGAAAAATTTCTTCAAATGTCCATCGATCCTACCAAGGAGATGACGAAAATGTGGTCCGTTCAAACTATATATAATATATATTTGTCTGTTAACACTCTAGTGGTCGCAATTTTTGTTTAATCGTCACCAAAATCGGTATTTAATCGTTTCATGTAAAAAGGAAGGTCAAGTTCGTTAACGGCTAAAATCGGACCAGTGGGAGGGGGGGGGGGGTTTAGAGGGGGGATTTTCAAAAATTCGAAATATCTCCATTATTATGCATCGGATCGAAAAATTGTATAGAACCAATCTTATTGCAAATTAAATGTACTATAAATATTGTTATGTACATTTATTCTCTATCTTGAATATTAACCGAGATATTTGCATTTTTCAGTTTTCAGCCATCAGCAAACCGCCACTTCTACTCATGTTACATAAACAATACTCTGCTACAAAATAAATCACATTATTCGAAGTTTAAATACCAAAAATTGTATTCAAGAGACCTTTATTATACGAGATAAATGCAAATATGTCCCAGTGACCCCCCCCCCGTCTTAAGGTTTTGAACTACTAAAATTTGATTGATTGAGATAACAATTATTCTGACTCATTATTAATTACAGTACTATGTATAGTAAATAGTTCTCAATAAAATTAATATGTTAAACTCTGATATATTACAGAAATTGTTATTCTTTCCGGTGTGAAACGGCAGACCGTTTGTTTAAATTTCTAACCTAACGCTTCCTGTCGGCAGGTTATTAAAATTGGATGAAGCATTTCTTATTTCCGTTAGTATTTATTCACGGTGCTGTTGTGTTACCACTATGTAGATTTATCTATTACTAAACTTCACAAGGGAAATCTGCTTAGTTTACGCAGCCCCTGCGTGACGGACTTTAAATAAATCCTTAGTGCTGGGAGTATATATATATATATATATATATATATATATATATATATATATATATATGTGTGTGTGTGTGTGTGTGTGTGTGTGTGTGTGTGTGTATAAAATGTATATTTCGCAACAATACCAATAATAACAACACGAGACAGAGTTCTGAAGATGTCACAAATGTAGTATTTGATCATCAAAGGCCCCAAAATGATTAGGGATACTTTTTTTTAAATAAATACGTAAAAGCCTAAACAAAGATTAGGCATTTTCTCGTAGTTTTACAGAAAATTACAAACTTCTTTCATACAGAGGCCAAAAATGCCATGAAAACTGACATCCAGAAATAATTTGACAGTTAACCCACTAATAGCAAAATATCCAAAATATGCCTGGAGCTGTATTAAGTCATATTTTCCTTAAAAATAGAGGTTGATTAGATATCCTTGCTGAAACCCTGGGAATCCCGGAGGAGAAGGAGCGTGAGCAATGAACTCATGAAACGTGTCTAACTCTCATATACTAATTGTAGTAACTTTGTTAGAGGTGGAAAATGTATTTACAGAATAGTCAACATTAGCTCTAAAGAAGTGCAAAGTGACATATTGAGTCCATTGTTATTTGTAGTCCAAAATAAATTGTTCAGCATGAGAATTATAATAAGAAGTCCGTCACGCAGGTGGTGCAATAACTAAGCGGATTTCCACATATTTATCTAAAAAATCCGCATTTATCTAAAAAAGTGAAAGTTCAAGGAGACCATTACATGGCATTTAAGCTTAGAATAAACTAGTTCATTATATAATAGCTTATTGTTAATAAGACATGAGTAGTAGTGGGGGTTCACTCAATGTTGTAAACTAAAAAATCCAAATATCTGGGTTAATATTCATGATAGAGAAAATATTTATATAACAACATTTATAGGCAATTACATTAGCAATAATATTGATTCTATACACTTTTTCGATCCGACTTTTAATAACGATGATATTTCGAACTTTCAAAATTTCTCCCCTCTACCCTCCCCCCACCCCAGGGGGAATGAAACAGTTAAATGCCGAGTATGGTATAGAGGAAATAAATATTTTCGGTTCATGGGCGCATCTTAATAGATGATGTCATCGCACTACATATGTAGTTCAACATTCATCGGACAAGATTCCCATAATTTATTGGAATGGGAGTTCATACAAGCTTAATTGTGAGGAATTATGCAGCATTTGCAATCTTCATGAAGAGGAAACACTCCACCTCTTCTTCCGCTGCCCTATGTACAGCCACATCAGAAATGCATTCATCTCCGAACATATTAACTCTACCGATTCACCATATTTACAGCTCAAGCAACAGTTCACAATAGAAGACAAATCTAAGATCTTTGATACCGATAAATTTGTTATTAATGCGCTTAAAGTACGAGCTTTCATAATGTTTGGTTGATTTATCACTTCCTACACAAGTAGTAAATATTTCATTTATTATTATTATTTATATATATCATTTATCTATTTATTTTTGATAATTAATATTGTGCCATCGGAATTGATTGATGATTTAGAAGAATTGTCCCCTTATTTTTTCTATTATTATACATATAATTTTTACTTCATTTACTTATTATTATATTTTTATTTTATTATTTTTTTTATTTTTTTTTTCTTCTCCTTAAATTTTTATTTCAATAAATTATCTTTAATATAAGCAGATTAATGAAATTTTATGTTCTTGTTTATTTTTCTTTTCTTTCTTTCTATTTCTTTATTTTTATTTTTGTTTCTATTAATTTAAGATTACTTATGTATCAAATTTGAAGATCACCCAATGTTGAGTAAGCTATTTTAACTATAATGTAATTCATTGTTTATTAATATACTAATTATAGCCAAATTATTTATTTTATCAATCAACAATATTATTGTATTACTTTAGAGAAGTATTGTACCTACCTATGTGTTTTAATTTTTTTTTGTAAAAATTCGGACCCCCTGTAAAAAGTTTATACTTAAATACAGAATTTTTATCTATCTATCTATATGTAGTTTTTAACGGACCTCATTTTCGTCATCTACTGGGTGGAATCTATGGACATTTGAAGACATTTTTCGATAGTCGCATCACAAGTAAGACCTCAATAGCCGATTTCCCTTAAGGTGCTAAAATGGACACAGACACTAGGCATTTAAGTGTGATGTACGAGGTGGTGTAGGTACTGGACTAAATAGCAAGGGTTCGAAAGCTCGCAAGTTCCATAAATGTTGCTCGTATATAATTATTATTTCATATGTAACATTTAAAGAATAAATAAAAATAAACTATAAACATATATTTATCTCAGTATGTACTAAAAGAAGTATATAATTTAAATGTCAAGGCTATTGAAAGTTGTAGTGTCGCACAAGTGAGCGATCAAGTGGGGCTAGCTAGGACACGTTGTTCGACCCTTAAGTCCTCAAGAGGACCAGACCGCTTTGTCGGAACTTTGAATAGTCAAGAGGTTGACCGGCGGCATATTTTTTGACCCTTGAGCGATTAAGAGGGGGTATGGCGACAAGTAGTTTTGACCTTTGAGTAGTCAGGCCAGGTGAGTGACGACACCTTGTTTGACCCACGTGAAATCAAGAGAGGCATGGTGACACGTTGTTTGAACCTTAAGAGGTCAAGAGGAGTAGGTCAAGAAATATGTCGGACATTTGACTAGTCGGGAGGGGTGAGTGATGATCAATTGAAATATATTTGACTGACACAAAGATTTTCTTTAAGGAAAATCAGCTATTGAGGTCGTACTCATGACGCGAGTTTTGAAAAATTTCCTCAAATGTCCATCGATCCTACCCAGGAGATGACGAAAATGAGGTCCGTTCAAAATTATATATATATTTGTCTGTTAACGCTCTAGCGGTCGCAATTTTTGTTTGATCGTTACCAAACTTCATATTTAAGCGTTTTACGTAAAAAGAGAGATTAAGTTCGTTAATGGCTGAAATCGGACCAGTGGGAGGGGGTTTAGAGGGGGGGGATTTTTGAAAATTCAAAATATCTCCGTTTTTATGCGTCGGATCGAAAAATTGTATAGAATCAATGTTATTGTAAACTAAATTTACTATACATATTGTTATATACATTTATTCTGTATCTTGAATATTAACCGAGATATTTGCATTTGTATTGTGTGTGTGGTCGAGGGAACCCCGCCATCTCCGGACTCTCCGCCGAGAGCTCTGGTGGCCGTTTCCAGAACTATTGTCCCTCGTGAATAGGTTTAGAGATCCCTTCCTACTACAGCCGTTATTAGGCGGATTTCTCTTTTGTAAAACTTCACGTGGGAAATCTGCTTAGTTTACGCAGCCCCTGCGTGACGGACTTTTTTGTTATTATTATTACCGGAGATGGTTGGACTTTATAGTTTTCGGTTTTCAATAAACCCCCACTTCTACCAATTTCATATTAATAATAAGCTGTTATATCATGAACCACTTCATTCAAAGATTAAATACCAAATATGGTTTTCATTGAACTTGTTTCTTTGTGAGTTCCATGCAAATACGTTATGTGATTACGCCAACTATTACATTTTTTCGTTCTTTACTAAAATCTAAAATGTGTAGTTGATTTTTACCCTTTTCATGCAACTCTAAAGATCAGATCGTATTTGTTATTGGCTGAAATCGGACCTGGAATAGTGGGGGGGGGGTTCGGACCTGGAAGGAAGAGGGGGAATTGAAAATTCAAAATATAACCGTTGTTATTAGTCGGATCGTAAAATGTTATAGAATCAATCTTGTCAACCTTTTCATTTTCTACAATTGTTGTACTATGCTTTTTTTGGTAACTCAAGTATTAAACGAGTTATTCGTACTTTCTTGTTTTCTCCTTCAGTAGTCCCCCCACCTTTTCTACTCATCGCTTTTTTAAATATAAATAAAGAATAAGCGGTGATATGCGATCACAAGTGTTTCACCTGCACTTTGGAAAATTGTTGAATGTGACAAAAAAAAATCAGCATAAATACTCACGTGATTCATTGCTCGTTCTAATCATCATAATATTCGAATCATAAATTTGTGTTAGCTAAAATCATTCAGAACTTGCATACAAATTAGTTGAGCTAAACAGAGAGTTCTGCTAGGATGTGCTAGAGGATGACACAGTATAAATTATGCCGACTGAGCCATAAACTGGGTCATTGTAATTCACTATCTATTTATTAGGGCAGTAATATGACATTTAGTAGCCACTTTATATTCAGAGCTGCTATCATTTGTACAAGAATGACAATAATCTAGGAACATCTCGTCCTAATACGAAACGGTCTCCCATTAATAAGAGACTATTGTTTATGTCGGCCACGCAGGGGGCTACGTAAACTAAGCAGATTTCCCATTTGCTGGAATTGACACACAGACGTTTGTGGAACATAACTTAAATCAACAAGATTTGATATATAACTGCTTTTTGTTCAGGTGCATAATTCCAGAGGTATCCAGGATTTTATTTAAATATTTAAAAAAATTGTTTGTTCTGAAAAATGAGTATTCCATTGCGTGGTATGTTATTATTTACTCGGACTGGTATGTAATTATTGTCTCGACAAATATGTAAAGGTTAGGTTGGCCAAACCATTCAATTTTAGGCTCAAGCCCAATATATGCATAAAGAATTCTATATTTAGATAAAAACTGCGAAAATTTGGGTTAGGGTATTCAACATTCGGCTAAAAAGTATTCATATTTTAAGACTTGGTATTCAATATTTCGGCAAATGATTGGAATATTTGGATTGCGATTCAAATAAAAAAGCATTCTCTGATTGTAGGAGTATTCAAAATGCGAATATATTATGCAATATACGGGCTAAACTTGGAAATATTAGGGTTTACGTGTTCAAAATTTAGGCTTTCAATATTGGAGAAATAAATAAATTTTTTTTTGGTCCAATAGTCAGTATATCCAATATTATAAACGTCAAAATTATAATGGGTGGCTCCACTTGACATCGGAAGGCAGGCATGATGTTTTTTTACAAGTTGTTGAATGTAAACAGATAATAGAGCAACCAATTCCCTGTGGATTTGGCTGTTCCTAACAAAACAGGAGGCATTTGCCGCTATCCGAAGTACTTTGCTCTGGAAGGACTGGAGTCTCTTTTTGTGCCTGTTGTTGATGCCCAACCAGACTGGACATGCGTATGTTAATATAGGGAGTATGAGTGTTTTGTAAAAAGTAAAGGATTCAACAATTAGGCTTAGGTATTCGAAATTTGTGTAAAATGATCGTGATATTTTGTATTTGGTTTTTAAATATTTCCTTTGAAGTTCTTCCTTTGTGCGAGGCTTCCTAAGGATTAGTATTGGCATTTTGCAAATTGGCAACTCTAGGCTATGTAGTTTAGTGCAATGCCTTTATGAGATTCGCCCAGAACGAAAATGTTTGTAATAATCAGAGAACCGCCCCAAACACACAGACATGCTTAAATAAGCGCAGTTCCGTTCTTCTGCAGTCACAGAGATAAATGCAGTTTCAAGTTTTAATGGACAATCAGCTTGTGTTAATTCCCCAGCTTAGGCCAAACGATGCGAATGACATTCCGAACAATTAGCTTCTCCATTCTAGCCTCTAACAAGGTTTGCCATATCACGTGGAGCTGCCTCCTGTATATGGGAACGACTGGATGCCGCAGCTGACAGCGGCTGAATGCCGAGATTGATAACAGTTTCGCTCTAATTAATGGAACAGAGTGCTGTAATCACAGAATAATAGCTACGGGTCATCAGCCCGCCATTAATATTACCTCAGTGAACCCAAAGCCCTTCCACAAATTCATTCTCTCACACAATGTCAGCTCCATTTTAAGAGAGCCTTAACAAATTTCATTCTAGCCTAATTCTAGTCAACTTGACTGAAATAAAAGTTTTAAAAAGAAGAATACACATTTTCAAGTCCATTCTGAAATCAGTGTTTCCACTCTGAATATTTTTATTCCATTAAGGGGATTTCTGGATTCTTTGCAGGATTGTAATAGGATTGTGGGACTTCAAGGGATAAATGAGATATTCGTTCATTCATATTTTCCATACAAAGAATTAGATATAATAAATTTCTGCCTTAGTCCAATAAAATTTTCTTTTGTAAGCAACCAGGGTCATAGGTTGGCAGTCGTGATTACCAATTATAAACTGCATTTGGGTGCAGTAGGTAATTTTGGTTCAGAAAATGCCAAAAACAGGAGATGCAGAGAGACTTTTTTTTGGTATTTTACAAAAATGTGTTTCTGTTTATTATCGCAAACCCGAACTGCAGTAGTGAGGTTCTATCTGTGAGTTTGCAGCTAAATTAATCTTTATTCTTTACGCATTACAAGGAATCACTAAAATTGTTTTAGGGATTTTTCATGTATGTCTATAGCGAGTTTTAGGGGTTCAGGACTTTTCAATTACTCTGGAATCATCACAAGTGACCAATTTTGTTCTGTTACAAGCCACTTTTTTTTTTTTTGTAGCCATTTCTTGTAACTATAGTTGGAGTGAGAGAATCACCTTTGCCACTGCAATACTTATATTTCAGAGTTAAGACCTGGGAATCCAATAAAAGATAAATATTATTATTATTTATTTATTTATTAACGTCCACTTTTTGCAACTTAGGCAAATCGGGACGGGTTATCTAAAGGTTGCCACCCTTTTCTAGCCAGGGTGGGATTTTAGGACGTTATTTAATGAATTTCGTCACTAAATAATTTCCTTTGCCCAGGCGAGAATTGAACCATAGGTTTACCATGTGAGATAAAGGTCAACGCTTTAACTGGCATGGCTAACCTGAGCCCCAAGAAAAAAGGATAAATATAATTTGCATTATCGACGGCCACTCATTCTGGAATTGTTGTGAAGAAGAACAAGAAGTAGAATGTGCTAGACGAATGTAACTGTCGTGACGAGGAAATGGAAGTTGAGAATTTTTTTTTTAACATTTATTAACGTCCCATGTATGCAACTGAAGCTGGTCGGCACGGGTTATCTGCCACCTTTTCTAGGCAGGGAGAATTATTATTAACACATGTTATTAACGAGTTCATCACTTTGTGACCTTGAATTTTCTACAAATACATATGTATTTGAGCTAGGTAAATATTTTCAATTGGTACAAAATATCCCTGGTCGATGTGGCGACAATGTTTTCCTGAATTTAATCTAAGAGCGACATTTAAATTGAACGCAGCTACCAAATAATAAAATATTAATGCAGATACGAATTATTGATGTATACTACAAAAACAAAATTAAAAAAAATATAATAGACTTAAATATCGAACTAATTTTCCTGAAATCGCATATTTAATCGTTCAATTATTATAAAAGTTAGCTAAATGTCCTTCATCATAGATTGATTGGATTTACAATATAGGTTTGACACATTTCAGCCTAAAAAATATGGCTGATGATAACTAAGGTTTAATAAAAGTATTAATATTGCTCTTTTTTGTTTGTTAAAGGGGTTGTTTATCTGTATTGTTTTATACATTAATATCATGGGTAATGAGACATTTTTGCCTTACCTCATATAGTAATTGTTATTGTTATAATTGTAATTTATTAAGTATTTTAATTCACCGTTGTTGGGAGTACAAAACAGATTGAGGTTAACTTTGTCTTTGCAAAGAGGGATAAACAAGAGATTTTGGTTGTCAATAGTGGGATTAAAAAAAAAGAAAGATTTTTCTCATTGCTAAGATATTTCTAACAATCTTGAGTGGCAAGACTATCGGGTACATTTATCTCAGAAAGATATCCTTGGTTTTCGAAAGATCATCTCTAACATCTCTTCTTGCCTCACGAAACGCAATCATTTGAAGTTCACAGCCTCTTTTACAAAATATATAGAATTAAGAAAGAATAGAATCACCAAAGTAGCTAATATCTCTTTCAAAGAAGTTAAAAAAGTCTTCCTTCACGCAAATTTGTATGAAAGAATATGACCCATTATTTTACTCTGTTCCGCCTAACAGTACGAAGATAGTATCTATTTAAGCAGAATCTTTCACAAATGAGCCAGTAGAATCTGGGGAAGAAAGCGCTAATAATGCAATAAAGCGGTTAGTTTCAGCAATAAAGGGACTATAAAAGGCAATAAAGCAGAGATAAGGGGCAATAAGAGGGTGATAAGGAGCTATAAAGCTGCATCACAAACGAGAGTCGGTTAAGCCCTTCCATCCACCCTTATAAAGTTTGGCGTGTCAAGAAATGCGGCAATTGGCCAAACGGAATTTATGGCCCTGCTACAATAACGGTTTAATGAGGCAATAATGGAACTATGTCTTCAAGGTTTAACTTTCGCCTCTTGGAAAAGTCTCAGCGTTAATTCAATATTCATGTACTTGCTAATTTACATAGCTTCTCTCTTATATTATCGTATGGTACATTGCCTGTCAGACACCTTGGGAGAAACATTAAATGGCGGGGGGAAATAAGAATATAAGAATAAATGGTTGATACATTTTAATAATAACGTGATTTTATCAACATAATTAATTCAACTACTATAACACAATTAAGCCACAAAATGTCAGTGTGATCATTCTAGAAAATTCGGAAATGGCAGTATGATTTAATTAGTGTCGTTACAAAGCGTTGTTTAATAGTTCACAAAATGTATTAATGCAGATACATAGTTAGATACACAGCCCCTCCGTGACGGACTATTTATTGTTATATACTTCTAGTAATTCTATTTTCCTTCTACGAAAACATATTTATAAGTGTCTATTAAATTCGTACGAATTTTTTAATGGCTTGGGTTTGCCAGGAGGGCACTTTGTGAGGCAAGTGTTCTGTCACTTGGAATAAATATTTGTGAACGAACGATGCTTTTTTCGGCGTTTCGTACCTTCGACATGTTTTAAGTTTTTTTAACTATGATTTTAAGTAGATAGTTTTTTTAAATTTCACAATTTTCTATCTTCAGCGGAACCCATTCAAAATAAGAAAATAGCACATCACTATGTCAGGTATAATATCTAGATATTCCTTTTGAGGAAGTAATATTAAACTTATTTATTTATTATATATAATTGTCAATATATTTACTGTAAAAGGAAAATAATTCCCGTACAGTTGTGTCGATTTATGAATTATTAGCAGATTTCCTTTGGGGGAGCTACAGCTATTGAGGTCGTGCTCATGGTTGGAATTTGGAAAAAAATCTTAAAACGTACATCAATCCTACCCAGGAGATAACGAAAATGATCATTATCAAACTCCATATTTAAACGTTTTATATAAAAATGAAGATCAAGTTCGTTAATCTCTGAAATCGGACCAATGGGGGGGGGGTTAGAGGAGGGATTATCTCGAAAATTTGAAAAATCTCTGCTTTTATTCATAAATGTTTATTTAATCTAAACCATACTTGATTATTAGAAGTTTCAGTCAACTCTAAAGATAATATTTATTATTGGCTGAAATTGGACCTAGAATAATGGAGGTTTAGAGAAGGGGTTATTAGAAAATTCAAAATATTTTTGTTATTATATTTCAGATCATAAAATGTGAACTAATCTTGTCAAACTTTTGATTTTCTAGAATTGTTGTTCTTTGCAGTTTTTGGTAACTCGAGTATTAAGCGAGTTATTTGTACTTTCTGGTTTTCTGCCTTCAGTGACCTTTCTTTTTTACAAATAAATAAAGAATACGTGGTTATATGATAAGACTAGTGTTATACCCGCATTTAGGAAATCTGCTTAGTTTACGCAGCCCCTGCATGACGGACTTGGTGGTTCGTTACTTGCCAGAAAGAAAACGTGATTGCATCTATACTTCAGGGTTTAAATCCTTTCAGATGTATCCTGTTCTCCTGTTCTAGGCTTTGTAGATTATTAGGTAGTTACGCAAAATCTGAGATCGTTAAGCTTAAATATTACAAGGCGAGTAGAAACAAAAATGGTGTCAGTAGTGAATTGGGTAAAAAGCTAAGCTGAGATTAATAGAAGTCTGAAGAAACAAAGAGAACAATGGGAGCACTCTGTACAAAATGAGGGCAAGCAAGCTTAGGTCTTTCTTTTAGATGATCCTTCTTCAACAGTCCTTTTTTAGTTTATTTTCTTCCTTTCCCTCTCCTTCTCAGAGGTTTGTCTTCGCTTGACGAATGTCTTTCTAATATCTCTTCATGCTTTCTCCTCTTTCTCTCCGCTTAGAATTATATCGGCCTTCATTTTTTTTCTTTCCCCCCTTGCTTCTGCCACTGCTAAAATCAGGATTTCTCGGGATTACACGGATAGAAAGTATTTTGCTATCAAGAGCGAAAAAATTAACACAGTCCAGGTTTTTGACAATTTTCCGCTGCCAATTGACCTCAACGCCTCCTGAAGCGTGAATAACAGCATTTAATTTCAAATCGGTTATTACTTGACGATCATCGGTAGATTTTTCTTAATAGTTCTGCTTATTTACTACTAGGCAATTTCTTTTTGTTGATTTACTAAGCATAATGCTTCCTTCGTCCTAATATAATACAGTGTACTTACCGAAAGTAACCGAGAACCAATTTCGAGGCACATATGTGAAAAAATAGATTTTACAACAGTCCTATATACGAAATTCAACATCCAATGGAAAAACGGTTTTGAGTTATGCTAGGTAGATACATCCGTACAGACGTTACGCCCAAACTAGTCAAGTTAGAATCAGGGAAGTGTCAAAACGGAAAAGGTCATACTGTTAAAGTCTGAAAAAACGGAAATTATTCGCGAATTCACAATACTTCCTTAACATTGTACAAGAAAGTTACAAATTAATTAGTTTGGGATAATCCACTTTCAAGGGTTCACCACTAATAATTATGTTGTTTCCCCTTAAAATGGGTGTAGTTTAGTTTCCTTAATTTAAGCTTGATGTGTGCTTCGCTTTATTTTATTTCTTCGTTCTCGATGCTCTTTACTACTTCCTTGAACGAATTAAAGGAAGTATATCAAAGCTCAAAGATTTTAGCAACTCCAATTTTCATCATGTGGGAAGGTGAGGGCTTGGCGGGGGGGGGGGGGTTGAATTAAAAAAAATGAGTAGTCTTTCATACTTACGAGAGCTACATAAAAAATGTTTAGAACCATTTTTATTTATCATGAAATGATCTATAAATTACGTTTATAAAATTATAACATTTTTTCATCCGATATTATAATAACGTATAAATATATATATATCGCTGATAACGTATAAACGAAGTGCATCAAATTGTTTATTGAATTTAATAGGAGTATAGGTAAGGGTTCATGTGACACCCACAACCATCTTTTTATAATATAAACCTTTTATTAAACAGAAAATTCAAAGTTATTGGCCACTGGTGATGTTGATAATTAGGCTGTAAGTAGAAACATTAAAAACTGATTGCGTTCTCTCAAAAGAGAAATCAAGTATTTTTCTCAATGAATATCTAATAATGAAACTAAAGAGGATTTGTTATAGTTGTTATTTATTAACGTCCACTTTTTTTTACTAAGGCTAATTGGGGTGGGTTATCTATACGTTACCACCCTTTATCTAGCCAATGTTGGCACTACGGATTTCATTTAATAAGTTCGTCTCTAAATAAATTCCTGTTGCACAGGCAGGAATCGAACTCGCAACTAAAGAAGATTTTAGAAAGATATTTCCTTCTTTAGGGGAAGTGTACTGCATATTTAAAAATATTATTATAAGATCTGGGGCTTGTATCTCACACTCCATCAAGTTGTTTACTTGCAGACAATGATCACTATAGTCATTGGATATTTTTTCGTAGTGTGAGTACAAGTGTTTTAGTTTCTATTTCATAACGGAGCAATATCGAAAAACTTTGTCAGCTAAAAAGTGTCCTAAAACTGCAAAAGAATATAAAGACCATTCAGACCAATGAAAATTAAAACTAAGGTAGTGATTAACATGATGATATGTAATTGAAAAGATGACCTTATTATGGAATATAACAAACAACAATACAGAACTATAAATTAGTTTTCTAGCAAGCACACTAACTATAATTCTAGTGAAATAGGACGCCTTCCCGTGGGATAATCCACAATAATTATATCATCATGAAGTAATATTCCAAAGCCCTCATTATTTTCAACTCACGACTCTTGATGTTTACATTTCTCGGCGTAAAAATCCTCAGGAGATTTAATGGATACTGAAATTAGTGAAGAGGGGGGCGGATAGCCGTGAACCCGTTGCATTTCGTGGAAAACTTTCTGAAATTGAACGTGACGATCGCGAACTAACTCCTTGGAGTGAAGAAGAGAAATTTCTCGCGTAACCCCACAGCACTTGCCTCGAGACGTACAGGGCAGTCAGGGACTTTCTACGGGCCGGTCTCCTCTACTTATTTCCTATTCCAAAGGTGCAGCTATACCTCTTTGGCTTCTTGAGAGAACCTGCTGTTTTCTATAAGTGGCTTTTGGCATTACTTGTATTTATGTAACATCCTGGTAAAAGTCTTTTATCACAACTAACGCTATTCAGAAGATTTTTCCCACATAGAAGGACCAAACCATTTCTTTAGGAAAAGGCAGTCGCGAAGGGGCAGCGTAAAATTAGCAGATTTTCCACGTAAAGTTGAACAATAGATAAATCAACATACTGGTAGCACAACGCCACCGTGGATATTAAGTAAACAAATACAAACAGTAATAAGAAATCTTTAAGTCAGTTTTAATAACCTCCAGACGGGAAGCGTCTGAAATGTAAACAAACAGTTGCTAGCCTCGCACTAGATAGAAAAACAATTACTAAAATATATCAGAAGGTAAAATAATAATTTTATTGAAAACTACATACTATAGTATTTACTTATTGTATTTATTATAGATTTCCTCTAAGGAAAATCTGCTAAATTCCGCTATTGATTTTAGCTGATTTCCCCTAAGGGAAATCAGCTATTGAGGTTGTACTCATGACGGAATTTTCGTATTTTTTCTTCAAATGTCCATCGATCCTGTCCTCGAAAAGTCCGTTCAAAACTGAATATATATCTATCTATATATATATATATTTCTCTGTTACCGCTCTAGCGGTCACAATTTTTGTTTAATCGTTACCAAACTAAATATTTAGTCGTTTCATGTAAAAAGAAAGATTAAGTTCGTTAACGGCTGAAATCGGACCAGTGGGAGTGGGTGTTTAGAGGGGAGGAATTTTGAAAATTCGAAATATCTCCGTTACTATAAGTCGGATCGAAAAAGTGTATAAAATCAATCTTATTGAAAATTAAATGCACTATAAATAATGTTATATTCATGTATTCTCTATCTTGAATATTAACCGAGATATTTGCATTTTTCAGTTTCTAGCCATCAGTAAACCTATAAATATAATAATAACCCTCAGTTATTAATTGAAGCCTAAATACCAAATACTGTTTACATTGAATTTTTACTTTGTGAGATATATGCAAATACGTTTTGTTGACCCCCCCTCTTTTGTTTTTGGAGTACTAAAATTTGAGTGATTGAGATAAAACTGATTCTGATTCATTACAAATTACACCACTAGCTTTAGTAAATTGTTTTCAATATAATTAATATGTTTTATTCAGATATATTTCATTAATTGTTTGTATTTCCGGTCTATCTATGCAGCGCTACGAGAGTGACCCTGCGTGACGGACTTTTCATGGCGCGACTTCCAAAGAAATTGTAAGGCCCGTTCAAAACAACTAAAATGGAGTGGCCGAAATCGGACCAGGGGGAGGGATTTCGAGATCTCACCGCTTTACTATGACTGAAAGAAAAATAGCATGAAACAATCTTGTTGCAAATTTAATTTTCTGTAAACATTGTTTTATACATTTTTTGTTCCATGTATATCGAATGTTAAAGGAGATATTTATATTTTATAAGTCTTACTTCTACTCTTCTGACATTTACAATAAGCAGATACTATATCATGAAACGTTTGCATGTTAAAATATAAAATATTGCTTTAGTTGGACATGGAATATCCTTTCATACGCAGCGACTTGACATCGTCAGCGCGTCATATATCAGGTTGTATGAAATCTTCTTACTTTACAGAGGCCTTTCATAGGAGATTTAATTTTACGTGAAATAGTAAAGAACAGAAACAGAAAAAAGGATGAACAGTGTATTTGGCCTAAAAATAGCATATATGTATATGCATTGTCACATCCTTACATAAACTGTTCATGTTTTTTTAACATGCACAATTTACAGATTGAATTAATTTAAGCACTAATTAAACTTTTCATTTTCCACACATACCGAATATGTCATTTTTTTCCATTCGCTCTCTTATTTGGTTTGGCGAATTTACAACACGAACAAGTTTAGATCAACCGCTGTTAGAGGTAGTAAATGTTACCTAGGACGGTTTCATATAAAATTATTCTTTTCAATAAAATCATAATATAATGAAATGGTTATAAAACCAACAAATGAAAAAAAAAAACCAACTTTTAGCAACAAAGAACAGGATGTGTAAAGTAAGTTTCCTTTCGAATGCAGTGTAATCATAGCTGCAGTTTTTACATTCCATCTTAACAAAATTCCCAATGACTTGGCAGAACAAATTAGAAAACTATTAATATCCTACAAACAGAAACATATAAACACACTAGCCAAGGTACCTGGCTTCGCTCGGGAAATCACTTGAGAGGGAAAAATGCTATTTTGTTTTTGGCAATGCTTCTACGTGTACAACTGCTCTTCCGGCTGGGCTCATTTCTTCCCGTAAGGGTCCGTTGGGCGACTTATGGAAAACAAATTTTAGATTTGAAGAATAAAAGAAAATAAGTCTCTAATCATCCCCTCTCCACTGTTTGACACACCGTGAGTAATTCAAATCATAATCAGGGATAGTATTTATTATTATTAAAAATATTCTAAAATGAACGTATTTTCTGTATACAGTCTAGCTAATATACCCGGCGATGGCCGGGAAATCATAGTTGTCTGACTAATGATGGTATTTTTATATTTTTTTATAGAAAATCGTTGAAAAACCAACAAAATTGTGGGCTCCCGCTCTAGTTTTTAGTGTATATCTCGTTTATACATTGATATACAACGATAGTGTTTATAAACGTTACTTTAAATAAAAAAATAAACAACTTGTGTCATGTGCATATTTGTAGAAAAACCAATAGAAAACGAAATACTGCTATTTTTAATTTCAGGCCTCCCAACAACCCCCACTCCTGCCCGTCCCTAGAAATGTTGATATGGCTTATTATGATGAAGGCGTTAGTGCTAATACACATACCGAGTTTTATTTAGTTCGGTTGGGTCTTTTGTCCCAAATGAAAGTGTTCACTTCCGCTATAGGTTTTAGTGTATAACTCATTTATACTTAGGTATACGACGAAAGTGTATATAACGAAAGTTACTTTCAATAATAAAATAAATAACTTTTGTTATGTGCATATTTGCCGAAAAACCAATAGGAAACGAAATATCGCTATTTTTAATTTCTGGCTTCCCTTATAACCCCCACTCCTGATCGTCTCAGAGGACATTAATATAGCCTAAAGTCTAAGTTGGGTTTGTAGTAATATACATACCAAGTTTCATAAAATTCGGTTCAGCCGTTTATCCGTGAAAAGGTAACAAACAAACAAACAATCTGACACCAAAGAAATAAAAGTCCGTCACGCAGGGGCTGCGTAAAATAAGCAGATTTTCCACGTGAAGTTTTACAATAGAGAAATCTGCCTAATAACAACTGTAGTAGTAAGAAACCTCTAAACCTATAAAACATTATTTAGGGCGTAATAACCCAGTAGTTTCTAGCCCAAAAAACAGTTAACCTAACCTCTAAACCTATTCACGAGGGACGATAGTTATGGAAACGGCCGCCAGAGCTCTCGTCGGAAACTCCGAACATAGCCTATTGGTGACTACACGCAGAATACAAATGCAAATATCTCGGTTAATATTCAAGATAGAGAATTAATGTATAGGACAATATTTATAGTAAATTTAATTTGCAATAAGATTGGTTCTATACAATCTTTTGATCCGACGTATAGTAAAGGAGATATTTCGAATTTTCGAAAATCCTCCCCTCTAAACCCCCCCTCTCACTGGTCCGATTTCAGCCGTTAACGAACTTGATCTTTCTTTTTACATAAAACGCTTAAATATGAAGTTTAGTAAGGATCAAACAAAAATTGCGACCGCTAGAGCGGTAACAGACAAATATATAGATATATATATACAGTTTTGAACGGACCTCATTTTCGTCATCTACTAAGTAGGATCGATGGACATTTGAAGAAAAATGTCGAAAATTTCGTCATGAGTACAACCTCAATAGCTGATTTCCCTTAAGGGAAATCTGCTAAAATGCAGTTATGGTATCTATGGCATGTGAAACGAAAAGTTTTCGTGAAATTTCGCGAAAAATATCAATGTATAGACTGAGGTTACAATTTTATATACATATATATATATATATATATATATATATATATATATATATATATATATATATATATATATATATACACTAGCTCAGATACCCGGCTTCGCCCGGGAATTCATTTGAGGCTGGATGGTGATGGTATTTTTTTGGCAAGGCTTTACTTTGCACAATATTTTGACATTTACCCGTCCTAGTGTTTAGGGTTTATACCCGTCGTTTCTGTGGATTTGTTAATAATAAAATTTGTAAATTCAGGCCTCCCTTATAACCCCCACTCCTGCCCGTCCCTAGAGATGTTAGTATGGCTTATTATGATGAAGCTGTTAGTGTTAATACACATGCCGAATTTTATTTAGTTCGGTGCAGTCTTATGTGCCAAATAATATTGTTGACTCCCGCTATAATGTTTAGCGTATAACGCATTTATACTTCGGTATAGTGTATATAACAAAAGTTTCTCTAAATAACAATGTAAACAACTTTTGTTATGTGCATATTTGCCGAAACTCCAATAGGAAACGAAATATTGGTATTTTTAATTTCAGGCCTTCCACATAACCCCCACTCCTGCCCGTCCCTAGAAATTGTTAGTATGACTTATTATAAGGAAGGCATTAGTACTAATTCACATACCGAGTTTGGCTTAGTTCAGTTGAGTCTTTTGTGCCAAATAAAATTGTGGACTCCCGCTATAGTTTTTAGCGTATAACTCATTTATACTTCCGTATACGGCAAAAGTGCATATAACAAAAGTTACTCTAAATTACAAAATAAACAACTTTTGTTATGTTCATATTTGCCAAAAAAACAATAGGAAACGAACTATCACTATTTTTAATTTCTGGCTTCCCTTATAACCCCCACTCCTGTTCGTCTCAGAGGAAATTAATATAGGTTAAGTATATAGTATAAGTTGGGTTAGTAGTAATATACATACCAAGTTTCATTAAATTCGGTTCAGCCGTTTATGCGTGAAAAGGTAACAAACAAACAAACAAACAAACAAACAAACAAACAAACAAACAAGCAAACAAACAAACAAACATACACGAAAGAAACAAAATGCAGTTATGGTGTCTATGACATGTGAAACGAAAAGTTATCGTGAAATTTCGAAAAAAAAATCAATGTACAGACAGAGGTTACAATTTTATATATATATATATATATATATATATACATATATATATATATATATATATATATGTATACAATGGATAAAACCACACATTTGACACACTGGAAATGAACACGCTGACAGATTGGCTAAATCGACAAGTAAATTCTTAGTTTACATTACGTGATAAAAACACCATTTATTCCAATCGTACCACAGTATTGTTGTTGGAAGTGAAGAATATTGTGTACTTGGAGAGAAGAAAGCTAAGCGCTTAAATAAAAAAGAAAAATGTAAAGAATTGGACGCTTTCTTCTCTCCAAGTATTCCAATTGTATTTTCATTTCTTTAACATCAATTGTTCTGTTGTTTTGTTTGGGGTGGGGGGGGGGGGTTATTGATATTTTTCTCTCACTGTTACAAATATTTTACTTATACCTATTTATTATTTGTTAAATGAATCTTATAACAGGCAGATAGTTGTTCTGTTAGCAGTCAACAATAGTTTGTATTCATGTACAAATTATTGTAAATAACCTACTCCACTGTATGTATGCAGTATCGATCAATGGGGAGTACAGGTGGAGAGATTTATACTCTCTTATTTCAGAAATACTGAACTGAAGGGGGAAAAAAATGTTAACAAAGAAAAGCCATTGTCAAAATCTGTCAATAGATGGATTCTGTAGCTGTCATTACTAGCTGATCATCAAGTATACGTGGCGCTTTCGATTCCAGCGAGTCGAAAGTTGAACTGGGTAGTTTCTAGTGGAAACTATCCACTACTTGATATTCCTACAAAAAAAGTAGTTTATTAATAAAATATGGCTTAATAGTATTAAAGTTTTTAGATGCGACTCGTAATAATGCAGATATCTTAATTTTCAAATCCCTCCCCTCTAGTCCACCCCCCCCACTATTCCTGGTCCGATTTCAGCCACTAACAAACTTGATCTTTAGTTTTACATCGAGTTTGGTAACAAACAAATAAATAGAAATCTCCATACGAGGGCCGAACAGTTACGGCAAAGGGCCGAACTAGCTTTTGGTGGGAAACTCAATCGTCCGTTATCGGCCCAAATTTAATAAAAAATGCAAATATCTCGGTTAATATTCAAGATAGAGAATAAATGTATACAACAATATTTATAGTAAATTTAATTTGTAATAAGATTGATTCTGTACAATTTTTCGATCAGAAGTTTCGAAATTCCTCCCCTCTAAACCCCCCCCCCTCCCACTGGTCCGATTTCCAAGTCCAACGAGCTTGATCTTTCTTTTTACATAAAACTAAATAAAACATAAAGATCGAGTTTGGTAACGATCAAACAAACATTGCGACCGCTAGAGCGGTAACAGATATATATATATATATATATATATATATATATATATAGAGAGAGAGAGAGAGAGAGAGTTTTGAACGGACCTCATTTTCGTCATCTATTAGGTAGGATCGATGGACATTAGAATAATTTTTCAGAAAATTGCTTCATGAGAACAACCTCAATAGCTGATTTCCTTTAAGGGAAATCTGCTAATATAAATCTAAATAATATTTTTTAAAGCATGTTTCCTTTTGTAGACGAAAAGAATTTAGCCAAGGTTTAGAGATCAGATTATTCGTGGTGTATCGGCATCTCCTAGATTTGAACACAATTATTATATGCTTGCCAAATGATATTTTTTGGTTATAGAAAACAGTATAGTCCTCATATCCTCTGATAGTTTCTGTGCCTAATAATACAAGTATAATGTTCCTAACACTAGAATTTAAATTACGAAAGGGTTTGTCATTATTTATGTATATATTAGGATAAACAATCATCCGTCGTATATATAAGCAAGTAAATAATTCTAAGTTTATATATATAACTCTTTCCAATAGAATAGAATATTTAATTATATTCTGAGATCAGCTGATTAATTTTCTATTAAATTTGGCATTGTTAAAATTTAATTTTAATTTTACAAATCTCTTAGGGAGAGATTATCTGCAGGTTACCATGTTTTTCTAACCAGGAAGTCTCTAGCATATTTATTCTCTTGAAATAAATTAATCTTCGTAAAACTCGAATTGTCTAAGATTAACAATGCTGCTTGTAATTTAGAAAATCTATTTTAAAAAAAGGAATGCAACTTGTAAGAACAATTAAAACTTGTTATATTTAATTCACTGAGAAATTTTCATCCCAGTCGCGTACTTTGGTCCAAAATGACCTATTTTCTCTCCCCCGGGCTTACACTTGAATTAAATCCTAAAAGCCGTCTGGACCTTTCCGCTAGGACAAAGGAGTTTAATTTGTGTAAACATTACGACAGCATTCTAAAGAAGTTTGTCCCTGGCGTAAGATTTGAATTCCAAATGTTTTCCATAAAATACCGAGAATATTAACACTGTGAGCGATAAAATGATATTTGTTCTCCAGCATATAAACGACCTAAAACAGATAAAAATGCATTGAAAGAACCTATAAAATGTAGACAATGCTTTGAACACAATGTCCTGTAATGAAACAAGTAATAGCTCACAAAACAATACATAAACGAAATGAGATATGTAAAATTTTCTCATCTTGAAGAGACGATTGTTAATCTGACAACACATAAGAAAGACATAATAGAATAATTTCTATGTAAAATGCCTTTCGTTCTTGAAGCACAAAACAACACATTAAACCACCGAAAGACAAGAATAGATTAATACAAACTCAGTATTAAACACGGAAATTGGATTTTTAACAATGCGAATAATAAACTGAAGTATGAGTTAAAAATTATCAGTTTCAATCAATGTTATCGTAAATAAAAAATATTTTGGGGTGCGGCTTTCACACTAAATTCGTATTTAAATATGTTGCTTGGTCACATTTAATAATGCATGTGATTTTAAACCATCTCCACTGGCTCAATTATTTTTTACTAAATATAAAGAAATATTAAAATTGTGTTAACTTGATTAATTCATTGTTTATTATAGACAATGAAACATCAAGAAATGCGTACGACTTTTTGATAATTATGTGCACACTAATACTTTATCAAACTTACCAATGGGAGAACACTCACCTGAAACAAAAAGTAAGTGAATTATTGATTGAATAAATTAAATATTGAATGCATAACATTATAAATTAAACAGTAAAAAAAAAATAGATGTTTAACATGATGATAAATTGACTTTATTTCTTGTAACATTAGCTTGCAATTTTAGGGATGGTAAATTTGGGAGAAGGGGAATTTACCTTTTAACTGCCCGATTTCTGCCGGATTACGGACGCTGGAGTGTTAACAAGTAATTTCATATATATATATATATATATATATATATATATATATATACGTATTTGGGAAGTACGAAGTAGATGAAAGGGACCGAGAGATGTTCTCGGCAAGACCCGACCTTTCTGGAAGAGTCTCGGCCTCATCCTTTGATGTTTGGCCGCTCCTCTATATAAGCATGTGCAACTCGCCCGACAGTTAGTTTGTTCTCAGCTGTCTTCAAGTGTTCATCAGTGCTACAGTGCGACTTAGTGCAGTGCAATAAAGTGATCTTCTGTGAAGAACAGTGATGTGCTGTGACTCTGTAAGCAACAGTTTAGTGCCGTGTTTAAGACAGTGCAGTGCCGTTAACGTCGCGAAGTAAAAGGCAGTGCAGTGCCGTCTTTTTGTGAACTTCAGTGATCGTGAGTGAATTATTAGACTGTGTAATAACAAGAACAGTGAAGCATTCAGTGCATACTGTGAGTAGTAGTTAAGAATAATTAACCAAGTTTGTAGTGTGTTTTTAAATAAATTGTGCAGTGATAAAAACTGTGAAGCTTGTGTGTGTTTAATTTTGCAGTCCAAATGAACTCATAAACGACGTTTATTACCGATGTTTGTAATAAAACGTAACACTATTCTGACATAATTATTAACCAACATTTCTTTTTTCTATTTGAACATTCGATAGTAATTATATAACTTTAATTGATGCAGTATTTTAAACTCTTCATATTGCATTAAATGCAATACTAAATTATATGAAAATTGGTAGTGTAATGTATAATAAAAAAAACATGATGGTAGACATTGAGATCACGCGGAGACGTGAGACTGATGACGGACATTCCCAGTTGTCTGCAAAATCTCAAAAATTGGCTTCTTATATTCTCTTTCAAAATTTTAACATACTTTAAATTGCAAGACCTACTGACAAACGTCAACCTTATAGTGACAGCGAACGACGATACTACTAAAAAAAAACTACGAAACTATAAGTAAAAAAATAAGGTCGAAACAACTTGTTAAAATAGAGACTACAATGAATTTATACCTCACTAATAGGTCTAGAAAGGAATCTTTGTAAGTATCTTATAAGTATATCCTGCTAATGGGTACATGGAACCATACAAGCTTCACTACTTTAGCCTCAAGGATACCCCGACAAAGGAACAGCTGATAACCAACGACTTTAAGTGCACCGATTCCCAGCCTACAGGTTGCAGAGAATTTTCTATGCCGCAGGGCAACAAGTGTCCCCTTAAGTGCTCTCAGACACGAAGATATTTTGATGAAAGTGAATAAATTTAAAAAAGTCGTGTTTTTAATGGCTAAGACTCAGCATTATGAAATTTAATTTTTAAGGTTATAAGGAAACACATGAAAAATATGTAATTTTTCAATTTTATTATATAGTAATATCTCTTAGGGGAAATCAAGTTGCACTGATGATGGGATTTCCTAAAAATTTCCTCAAATGTACATCGATCCTTGTAAACGCTCTAGAGGTTGCAATTTTTGTCTGATCAATACCAAACTTAAACGTTGTATGTAAAAATAAAATTTAGGGGGGAGGAATTTCGAAAATTCGAAATATATCCATTATTATGCGTCGGATCGAAAATTTGTATATAATCAATCTTATTGCAAATGTAATATTCTATAAATGCTTTTATTTACATGTTTTCATTACCTTGATTATTAACGTAGATAATCACATTTTTCAGTTTTCGGCCTTCGGTGAGCCCCCGTCTCCTACTCATGTCATATTAACAATAAGCTGTTATATTATGCAACACATTATTTGAAGCCCAAATACCAAATATTGTTCTCATTGAATTTTTACGTTTTGAGATGATTGGAAATACGTGACGCACGTTGGAAATCTACTTAGTTAACGCAGCCCCTGTGTGACGGACTTTTTTTTTCTTATGCAGATTCTTTGGGAATCATTCGCATTGAAGTCTCCTAATTACGAATAGTTTCATAAGCGAAAACATTAAGCATCTGCCTCTGAAGGAATTAGAAGCCCTATGCTTTTTTTTCCAGCTGAATAACAAAAAAAAAATTCAGTTTACAGAGGAAATGTCAACAAGAGAAAAAAAAATATCTCACGAGCGACGTTTTCTTTTTGTTGTAAATTCATGGAAAGATGCAATGACAACCACGACGCCATTAATCAAGTTGCAATGTGTGGACATACCTAATTGGAATTTTAGCCAACATCGAAGGAATTTATGGCTTATTTTCTTTCAAGTTCCTCTTCTTATAATTATTCTTCTATTCTTAAGAACAGATTGTATACGGTTGGTATTCCGTTTGTTTCTGTGTTTTTTACATATGCATAAGTTGTTATATATTTATTTACGTCCACTTCATGCTTCTATGTCTAACTGGGACAGGTTATTTATAGGTTACCGCCCTTTTCTAGCCAGGGTGAACCTAAGGAATTTATTTAATGAGTCCGTCACCAAATAAATTTCTATTCCCAGGGGAATCGAAACCACCACCGGTCTACCATGCGAAATCGAGACCCTTAACTCACACGGCTAACCTGAGCCCCTTAATGCATAAGTAAAATATTTGTTCATTGTTAGTTAAGGTGTCCTACCCTAAGTTTGAGGCTTGCGGCATAAAATAAAACATTGATCTCTAAAAAGGATATTAAGATAGTCCATACTTATCTGGATAACTTCCTCGAAAGCTAAAAAGAGAATCTTAGTCCACCAGTTCGAGCGCTAGTTTCACCACTGCTCAAGTATGTAGTAAAAGTCTAATGAGTAAATCGGTCTGACAGTTGTTTCTAAGATTACCACATTTAGGTGCCCATGGACAATGAGAAAATTACATAGGAAGAAAATAAGAAATTAGTCGTGATAATATCATTTTCATAAATTTCTCCCCAAGTACCGGTGGTTACACGCTAACTCTAGTAAGCATGGAACCATTAGCATACATGAAAATGTGTAGTATCACGATTTTAAGGAATTTGGTCAAAGAAGCGGCTGTTAAAGAAAATATGCCATTCTGTAATGTGAAATCAATATTTTAGACAAGGGATTGGATGTAAATTGATTGATTGAAACTCCGTCTTCTCGCTTAATATCCATTTGAGCTACTTGTTATAAACGGGAATTAATTCAGGCCTCACCGGAAATTATTTAAATACAGGACTTCATGTTTGTATGATTACCAATGCTAAAACCACAGAATAATCTTAGCCCTATTGCCAATAAGCATAAATAATATGCTAATTATAAGAGATAAAGAGATTAACACATGTAGCTAAATCTGGCGAGAAAGAATTTTATAGATGATTAATAGATGTATGAAAAAAATTGGAAACATGGTGGGAATAGTAAAGAGAAAATGAATGTAATCATTCAATGACAGGATAATGAAAAAAATGCTTGAGCTACATAACATGCACACAAGTCCCGAGTTCAATTTCATGGAATGAATTAACTTTTACATTTCCTGTTTCCACTTTCACTCCAGACAATGATCTGCCCCAGAACAATGTCATTTCTCCGGGTTATCCGACGAATAAAACGGTAAAGCGTGATATGAAATATCAATTTGCTCCAGCTGGCGTGTTTGTGTCTGGGCCCTTTGACTGGCCGAGAGTACACAACAAACCCACAACGGAGCCAGGCTTCAATAGGTCTCCAGGAGGCCGACGGGGAACGGAAAAAAAAGACGTGACGATATCCAGAAGTGTGTGTGTGGAAGGAGGAAATGTTGAGTGTAAGCCTTTATTTTGGGAGTTTTACCCAACATTCCTACATTCACTGGCTTATTTACAATCGAACACGTACCGACCATATTTCAAAGCAAGGACGACGTTTTTGTAAATTTAAATTCGCTGGAAAATGCCACAATCTGACAAGCAACACTACATTCTAAAACTTCATATTTTCGCATCTCGTATGACTATGAAGATAAAAATATTACAATATTTATCTGGTCGGTACGAGGGACAGCTTGAAAATCATTTAGCTAATTATGGTCCTCACCATAAAACCTATTTTATCATAGCAAACCTGGCCTAGGGGAAGAATAACTTAAAATTCCTTCACGCGGGGGATGCGTAAACTAAGTACATTTCCGAAGTGCGGATGTAACACACTTTTGATCTCATCTCGCTATTTATGTCATATTTCTATGTAACAATCCGAAAAGTAGAAATGGGGGTTTATAACAATGGACAATCTAGAAGAGACTCTAAAACGCATATTAACTGACTGCAACACAAGTAATAATGTAACCATAGCCCAAAAATTTATGCTACTAGCCGACAGTAGCCAATTTATAGATGACGTTTTTAAATATTTAAGAAATAATGTATTATTTGATGAAATATAAAAGCTATTAGTTATCATTACGAAATTATATATAGCAAGCACTGTACGTGGAATATACTGTTTGCCACCTCCCAGTTTAACTCATTATAGTTTTTTTTTTCTTTTTTTTTTTCCGTATCTTGAAAATATACTAACAATTTATATTTAAGTTTGTCCATTCTATTTATTTTGTGTACTGTATATATTTTGTAAATTTGTAAAATTTAGTTTTGTAAATTTATAATATTTATTTAATTTTGTAAAATAATATTCTAACGTGTTGAAAGATGAATCGCCACTGTAGCGGGATCTCAAATTAATTATTATTATTATTATTATTATTATTTATTAACGTCCACTTTTTGCAACTTAGGCTAATTGGGACGGGTTATCTACAGGTTACCACCCTTTTCTAGCCAGAGTGGGGCTAAGGATGTTATTTAATGAATTCCGTCACTAAATAATTTCCCTTGCCCAGGAAAGAATCGAACTCGCCACTCTAAGTTCACCATGTGAGATTAAGGCTAACGCTTGAACTCACATGGCTAACCTGAGCCCCAGGGCCGAAGCACCCCAGTGTCATGAAATCACAATTAGTCTACAACAAATTAACAATAAAGTCTTAATACAAATGGCTCGCTTAATATTTGAGTAACGAAAAAATAGTTGTGCATGAAACAAAGTTCTACAAGATATCCATTTCAATTACACAATCTATATTTCATCTAACAAAAAAAACTTGCAAACAGTATTTTGAAAATCTTCAGACATTGTGCTTTGTGTGGACTGACACGTAAAGGTGAGCTGAAGTCGGGTGAGAATATTTGCCAAGACATCAGAAGAGAAGAGAAAGCAAGACGTGATAGACGATGTGGACAGTGAATCAGGAAGAAAATTAAAGAAAATAAGGTAAAGAAAAAAACTGAGTTTTATAATTATAATTATAACAAAAATAAATAAATATTTCATTTTAGTTTATTTATTACACGTAAATACTGATGAGAACATAAAGTATTGGAAAGCAAAGAATGAGAAAGCAAGACGTGATAGACGATGTGGACAGTGAATCAGTGAGAAAATTAAAGAAAATAATGTAAAGAAAAATACTGAGTATTATAATTATAATTATAACAAAAATAAATAAATATTTCATTTTAGTTTTTTTATTACACATAAATACGTCGAGAATAAAGTTAAATTTTACTTTATTTATTATACAGGGAGAGAACAAATATTTACCTATTTAACTCCAAGTTTGTTTCTATGTCTTACTAAATTCGACGAAATCATTACCAACTGATTATCAGATCAACATTACTTCAGGCAGTTGATTACTTAATAACTTTCCAAAATCTCAAAGGGTTTTCCTCAGGTTCAAAGGCTATTATACATCCCAAGGAACTAACTACATGTAACACGTTTTTCTACCAGGAGAGCGAGCTTTCTTTTGAAGTGTTGTAACATTTACCTTTGTCAATATCTTATTCACAATTAATGTTATACAGGAATAAGAAACTAAAATTATTAAATAATGAAAGGGATCTAAAATATGTATTTTACTGTACCAAAAACAATTTATTGGAATCATACAGTTAAATATTTTGACTTCCGGCAAAGGAAAACATGAACGGTAAAATTAATGAGTTTAAAAGGCAATGAAAGTTACACCATGCAGATTATATTTCAAACATAAGAATTAATCTTGTTGTTAAGAACTGAGTTTAATCTAATCCTTATATTTAGTAGGGAAACAAACTGATTAGATTTAGATCAGGAGAAATTGCTGTCAGCAATTTCATTGGAATTGTTTTCAAATTTCCATTGATGTTAACTAGAAGGTCCCAAAAATAAGTAGAAAATTGAAATATATGTGTGTGTATTTCCAAATCCAGTATTTAAACGGGCCATTTATTTAAGTTAATGACACCGAAATCTTTGCAATCGTCCTTCACATAAAAATGCATTTCGCATTAAAGAATTCATGTTGAAATGCAATAATAGTGACTTTAATTACCTTTAAACTCAATGAATCATATCAATAATAAACTCTACATTATTTCAATTCTAAGTACAGCTATAATTTCAAGGCAATCCAGTAATTTAATGGCAAATGAAACAAATAAATATTAACTAAAATATTTGTTTCTTTATAGTTTTATTTTCGGTCTGCGTCATCGCATTTTCGAATTGAAGAAAAAGGGTCAATAACTAATTTTATAACTAACATTAGTTTCTTATTTGTCAAAGTGTATATATTTATCTTGCTTTTCATTTATTTTTTTATAAGTGTTAATGTTTTGGAACCAACAACGATAATCAAAGGAAATTATTTAGTGACGGAATTCATTAAATAAAATCCTTAGTCCCACCCTGCTAGTTGCAAAAAAGTGGACATTAATAAATCATTTTTATTATTATTATTATTTTTTAACTTTGTGCTACTATGGCTAATTGGAACTGATTATTTACAGGTTATCACCCATTTATAACCAGGGTTGGACTAAGGATTCTATTTAATGAGTTCGTCACTAAATAAATTCCTATTGCCCAGACGGGAATCGAACTAGCCACTCTAGGTTTACCATGAGAGATTAAGGCTAAGGCTCACGTGACCAGCCTTTAGACCTTACAAAAATATAATCCTGCTTTAGATTTATGGAATACCGTTTCCTGTAGAATTAAGATTCAACCCAGATGTTGACATTTGCAAAATATTCCATCAACGATCTAGGCAGACCTTCTTAAAGGAAACCGTAGGAAAATGCAGCGACGAGTTATGCAAACATTAATCTGCTTCCAATTAGAGATTATCTTTATTTAATGAAGGTCTCCATCACCTTGAGAAGACACCACTAATAGTCCGGCCTCTGAGGGCAAACCAACTCAAGGGTAGCACTTCCAGGATGACGTCTTAAGACTTCCAAACTCGGATCTCAATAAGCATGATCCAGCTGATAAACTATCTTTGGATAGGAAGAGAGCGATGGCGGTCCCAATTGAGGTCCGTGTCAACATGTTCAAGATTCAAGATAAGATGAGAAACTTCGTTATTCGCAGTTGCATTATATGGCGAACTCGAAATGAAACAAAATATGGATCTGTCCATTGGGAAGTGTAAATAAATACATGATCGTCACTATGTTTAACATTAAAAAAGTCCGTCATGCAAGGGGCTGCGTGAATAAAGTAGATTTCCCACCCGAAGGTTTACAATCTATAAAATTACGTACTGGTAACACCATCGTGAATATTGAGTGAATAAAAACAAACGGTAATGAGAAATCTTTCTTGGAGAGAAAAAAAGAAAGTCCAATTCATCACAAACTTTAGTGAATTTGACATATTTTTTTTTTCTGTCCAAGTACACAATATTCTTCACTTCAACAACACGGCTGTGGAAGAAAAAAAGAGAGAATATGTCAATTTACATCTTAATAATCTCTACAACTGAAAGCGCTTGAATTATAAACAAACAGGTTGGCAAACCTCTTAGAGTTGAATAGATAGATAGATAGAAATATTCTAGACCAGAATGAAAAACAACTAATGAAATATACTTAAAAATAGCATAGTAATTTTAATGAAAAATATTTGCTAAAGCTAGTGATGTGATTTATAGTGAATCAGAATAATATTTATCTCAATCAATCAAATTTTAGTAGTATTAATACTGAGCAGGATTGGGGGTTTAATAAAAGCGGAAAACTATAAAATCCTAATATTGATTATTATTCATGATACAGAAAATATCTATAGACAACATTTATATTTATTTATTTATCATAAATTTTGAAGTAAGAACTTTTACTGCGAGCTGAAAACTAACAATTCCAGATACCTTAATTAATTCTCATATTTCAGAAAATATGTAGATAACATTTATAGTCAATTAAATTTACAATAAGATTGGTTCTATGCAATTTTTCCTTTCCGACGCATAGTAACAGGGATATTTCGAAATTCCTCCTGTAAACCGCCCCTCCCTCCGATTTCAGACATTAACGAATTTGATGTTAAAACGATGAAAAATTAAGTTTGGTAACAATTAACGATAAATTGCGACCGCTAGAGCGTTAACAGACAATTATATATATAATTTTCAATGGACCTCATTTTCGTCATCTGCCTGGGTAGGGATAATGGACTTTTGAAGAAACTTTTCGAAAATCGCTCCATGAATATGATCTCAATATCTGATTTCCATTAAGGGAAATCTTCTAATAAACACATAAAATAGCTGCTGATAGGGTTTAATTCCGAGTAACCACTACTCGGAATATCTGTATCCCAGAAAGGAAAAGTAAAGATATATTTCTTTAAACAATATATACTAATTATTAATACGTTTTACGGTCAAAAAAAGAAAAACAAATTCAGATTAAACATAAAATATTTCAGTAGAATAACCTACCTATAAATTACTATGGCAATTTCTAAAGTCATTAGTAAACCTATGCTTAGCGCGGAACTAATAAATATCACTTAAAAAGGGATCCAATGGTATTCCAAAAAATTTATACTTTTGGTTCAACTAAATCCAAGGAAAGAAATACAACCTCCTAACTTCCAACTCACATTTCCCTATAAGCTCGACTTACAAACATTTTTGGTAATTTTTAAAAGGAAGGGAATTATGTGAGCAGGACCTGCTTCAGACTATAATATCATAAATAGGAATAATGGTTTGCTGGGAAGTAAACCATAATTAGTGAATATCTCTTTTGCTAATGGTTTCGTCAATATTTAAAATATATATTTGAGCACTGAGTGTTAGAGGAGGGTATTCGAAAGTTCAAAAAAAACGTTACCGTTATTATGAGTCGTATTGTAAAATGATGTAGGATCATTGTTGTTAAACTATTATAATTACAAACATAGCTCATGCCCTACAATTGGTAGTTGATACATTTTTTTGAAACTCAAATACTAAGCGAGTGGTTCGAATTTGCTTGTTTTGAGCCTTTGGTTAACCCCTACTTCTACTCATCAAACATTTTTATTTTGAAATAGGGATTATATGGGGAGATGAGATCAGTAGAGTGTCATACCATTAAGTAGAAAATCTGCTTAGTTTACGCAGCCCTCGCGTAAAGGACTTTTTACATTTAAACGCGTAAAGCGTATTTATTTTAACCCATCGGGGACAGACAACAATGCTAGTTACTAATAAATATAATTGAAATTGGCGTCGCGCATCTGGCTGACGAAGGTCTGCATTGACGAGGCTTATATCATGGCGCGAAAAGTAACTTGTGACGACAGTTTTGTCAGCTGATTGATTAAGTGGGTGCGTGTCTTCCCGCTTCTTCCTCCTCATCAGGGCAATATATGAATGACATCATCTTCAGTCTGGCTCAGCCGCAGAGCAGCGTCATACTGCACTCCACCGGCAACATTTATTTTACCAGAACCTCTTTAGGGCTGAACGTTTTATGGGATTCTTCTCACATGGCGAGGTTTTCGAAGAAGACATTTCACATTTACAATTTAATTTTAAGAGCTTCAAAATTTAGGAGATATTGCTGTCTAAAGAAAAAAATAAATAAAAATGTGGTATGCTAATAGAAGTTTCGTTTCGTTTTTTTTTTTTAAATTTTATACAGTTTTTTCCCCCGAGCAACATCGCCACAGCTGCGAAGCTCCAAATAAATAAATAATAGAAGAATATGAAATGCAGCATGTAGAACACAACGAAATAGTAAATAAACACGCAAACAGAACGTATTGAAGAAAAACTCAAAATTCAACGGGAAAACAATAACTATAGTTAAAACCAATAAATTGATGATGATTATTTTTTACTTATTATTATTCTATTTTATTAAGAATATTACAGTCTGCAATTAAATGGATTTGGTAATGTGAATGTACAATACAATCGTCCTCCACCACTCTCTACAGAAGCTACACCCCTTCACCACAATGAGAGGAGCAGCCTCTCCCTGCCTGGCAAGGAAGTCAAGAGCTAAGGAGGTATATGACACATCAGAAAATAGCCACTGCTATCACTTCACTTTACACTTCTATAGATCTCTGGGCCATTGTCTCTTGAGGCGCCGTGGAGAGGAATTGATGGGTGGTACTGGGAAGGGCTAGGACTTCTGGATTAGGATGATTGGATAGGCTGCAGTGAAATTTTCTAAATCTTAAGGGAATTAGGTCCTTTACAAATGGGATATTAAGATCTTTATGGTGTGGTTTGTAATATAATATGGAGCCTCTATTATGTTGCGCAGGACTTTGGTTTGAAAAGTCTGGATGCGTCAGATGTTCCAAGGTTTTGTGATGATGATTAGAACCAATAAATGTGTAGAATAGAAAATAAAAGAATATTAAAAAAAAAATTACAACCAGAATTACATGGTTATAAAAGTTCAAATAGTTTTCAGAGTTTAATAAATTAAAACATCAGATAGATAAATAAACCAACATTTATATATTACAAGTTGTAAAACTTGATGGTTGGAACTCATCTCTTCCAATAAACAAAACTGACTGCAGAAAATCTGAAGGTAGTCCACTTAAGCCCATAATTATTCTTTCACTTAAAACCCATATACATATGTACAAAAAGTTAGCTCTTTGAATTTGAAAATTGCATTTTTAAAAAAATTGAATAATGTCACAAAACAATATATATATATATATATATATATATATATATATATATATATATATATATATATATATATATATATTTGAGAGCCACATCACAAAATGATATATAACCGATGACTTTATCAATTTAATTTCCTACAATTGCTATCCTAAGGGGTTTTCTTCCTCTAACACTAGTATTAACATTTATTTTAGTTTTCAGTCATATATAGAACAAAAATCCGTCACGCAGAGGCTGCGAAAACTAAGCAGATTTCTAATGTGAAGTTTAGCATTAGAGAAATCTGCATACTGGTAACACAACACCACCATAAGTAAATACAAACGGTAATGAGAAATCTTTCAGTTAATTTTAATAAACTCCCAACTGAAACGGCTTCTGAATTGTAAGAATAATTTATATTTTAATAACTAAAATTTTAGTAGTTCAAGAACTAAAGAAGGGGGGGGGCGGATGACCAGAGCGTATTTGCATAAATCTAGTAAGGTTAGGTTAGAAGCTTCCGCCAGAGTCGACTTACGAAAACGGCCGAACTAACCCGTACAACACCCGACCACAGACTTCATAAAAATGCAAATATCTCGGTTAATATTCAAGATAGAGAATAAGTGTATATAACAATATTTATAGTAAATTTAATTTGCAATAAGATTGGTTCTATACGATTTTTCGATCGATACATAATAACGGAGATATTTCGAATTTTCGAAAATCCCCCTCCCACTGGTCCGATTTCAGCCATTAACGAACTTGATCTGTCTTTTTGCATAAAACGTTTAAATATCGAGTTTGGTAACGATCAAACAAAAATTGCGACCGCTAGAGCGTTAACAGACAAATATATATTATATATATATATATATATATATATATATATATATATATATATATATATGTATAATTTTGAACGGACCTCATTTTCGCCATCTCCTGGGTAGGATCGATGGACATTTGAAGAAAATTTTCGAAAATCGCGTTCGAAAATCGCGTCATGAGTACGACCTCAATAGCTGCTTTCCCCTAAGGGAAATCTGCTAAAATTTAATATGCAAATTAAGTCAGTGGTGCATAATTAAATTATATGCTAATTGATAAACTCAGGCAGGTGTGAGTTTGTGTGTATAAATGTATTTGTATGTGTATATATGTATGTCAGCTACCCAGATGTTGGGTTTTATGATATCATTAACAAAAGTACCATTTTAAACCATTTAAATCCTATTAATTACTCACCAACTATGCTCAACATCAATTTTTTGTTTCTTCGCCAATGCAGCGTAGAAATAACAAAAAAGTTAAAAAATAATTGGAGAGGTTAAATTTGCCAAATCTTATTAAATTTTTTTTTAATAGGCAAGATTGACGAATCTCGTTTATTAACTTATTTCTTTAACAATTAAATTTCCTCTCAGCAATCCTGATGTTATATTGACAGCCGTTTCTGACTGCAATTAAAGGAATTTAGTACGAAATTTATTTATAAATTGTACTTTTGTTATAATTGTATGCTTTCTTATTATTTAAAGGTAAAACCACCTTTTATGTGATGGCCATAAATAAATAAAAATAAATCTTTTTACTTCATTCGCCATATCAGATAAAACTTTTCATCTGGTCGTTTCCTTCATTTCGCCCTGGACCAGTTGATGTGCTAGCCACCCCCTACAGCTTCTACCTAATGACCTTCGGTACGTATCTTGTGAAATGATCAGATTGACTTGTGGCGATTATACTGAATGGTTCGCCGCAACTAACTTCACGACTCAGTCAAGGTTTCTTCACTGCCTTATTTAAGCTACAATTCAGCTGTCATGTTTGATATAGCTCGCTAAATTAAGGCGTAGAATCGCTAGTCATGACATTCACTGTTATTATTCTTATAAACATCGCCGGTGTTGGATTATTGATTATGTACGCCAGGTGATTAATATTCTTTTCACTTGATTGTGTTCAACCACTGATAATTTTTTGATTAATGTAGCCCTTAAAAATGTTTCCTGATTAGTGGCCCATGAAAACTATTTGACTTTAAATAATAAGTAATCCATGGACAGTCTTCTGGGGATGACCTGATTATTTTTAAATGATCCAAATTTATCCTAATATGTTTAGTATTTTTCTTTTTTTTTCTATACTAGACCACAAATTTTGAATCTCGGCTACCTGGGGTAATTTTCTAACCAAGTGAGCCGATTCGTTTGAAAAGTTAAATATATTTTTGTAGAAGCCAAACTGCATTGTGTGGTCGGTAGAAATTTCAGAATTTCAAATGTGAGTTCCTCCCAAACACGCATAACTCAGCTCGAGACCATTTTGGAGGTACAGTTGAATTAAAAAAACTCTGAATCACTTCTTCATATCAAAAGGCTATTAGTAGAAAAACAGCAAATATACTATTCGTTATTATTATTTATTAACGTTCACTTTTTGCAACTCAGGCTAATTGGGACGTGTTATCTACAGGTTGCCACCCTTTACTAGCCAGGGTGGGATTTTAGGATGCTATTTAATGAATTTCGTCAATAAATTATTTCCTTTGCCCAAGCAAAAATCGAACTCGACACTCTAGGTTTACCATGTGAGATAAAGTTCAACGATTTAACTCACATGGCTAACCTGAGCCCCTGTAGTATTCGTGTCTTTAATAAATAAATCATTTTGCATGAGACTAACCTACAATAAAAGCTATAGAAATCACTCACCTTTCGATGTTCAAATCGTTAGAGCGTCTTTCTTTAGCAGCATTACTAATGACAGGCATGGACCAATTGGCCAATATCAGTTCAGAGACTACAACTTAATGCAATGTTTCTTTATTTCCTTCTCGATAACGTGATGAACTGATAAGGTTAAAGGGTTTTCCCCTTGTAACACACATTTTTTAATTATAGGATTCGTTGGCAATGATATACGTAGTCTGGTTTATACAATAGGCACTAATGTAACGGTACCAGAAAATCTTTTTTCTTCATTAAAATCTTCATATGCAACGAGTGTCCTTTTCTTTCTTTTTACATAAAACGATTAAAAATCGAGTTTGGTAACGATCAAACAAAAATTGCGACCGCTAGAGCGTTAACACACACACGTATATATATATATATATATATATATATATATATATATTTTTTTGGAACGGACCTCATTTTCGTCATCTCCTAGGTAGGATCGATGGACATTTTTCGAAAATCCCTCAAGGGGAATCTGCTAATAAAGAATACTGTAAAATTCAACATATCGAAAATTATCCTTCAAGCAATGATCATCGTACCTGTCAATATCTAGACGACAATGCATTAGGTAGTGAATAAATAAAGTAAACAATTTATATGAGATTGTGACGATGGGATATAATCTTTGCCAACTAATTGGAGGTCACCTCGTCGACTAAATTAGGAAATACTCTTATCATCAGAGGGGCCATAAATCGTGACGACAAAAATGATATCGTTTTGGTAAAGCGATATATCAAATCGCTATAAGGGCTCGCCTTAACTACTTATTGTGTACAAAAGTGGGCAGAAGTGCGTTAGAACAGATGCTCCGTATCATAGTTCCTAACCACACGGCTAAGTGATTCCCGCCAAAAGAAGGGAGTAGAACACATTATTCATAGCTGGGGTGTAGGGTGCGAGTATTGTGGGTACATCTGTTGGGGTGGGATCGATCCTTAAGTGGCGTCGTGTGGTAATTCACTTTCTAGCTGGCCCATTCATAGCTGCCTAATGCTAACCATGAATGGGAGAACTACACGAGTCAATAGGCACCCATATTATGTTCTTAAAGGGGACTAGGTCAAGAGGTCTTTCAAATAGGGAAGCAATATATCAGCCTTCCCTAATACAAATCTTGACATACAATATTCCTCTAAATTACAACAATAATCTATTATTTTTTAATTACAACAAATACAATATTAACTCAATACAACTCAAATATTACGATTATTTGTTTAATGTTGTATTAATAAAGGCCGTCACGCAGGGGCTGGGAAAAACTAAGCAGTCACGTGAAGATTAATAATAGATAAACCAACAAAAATAAACCAAGCTAACACAACATCACCGTGAATATTAAGTGAATAAATACAAACGATAATAAGAAATCTTTCGCCCTGCAGGCGGAAGCGTCTCAAATGTAAACAAACAGGTCTGCCAATGGCTCCAGTTGTTAGGTTATTGAATGAGAAATGCAGCCCTTGATAAGCAGTAAATAAAGGGTGACTCGTGATGCGATGGACTGATGACCCGATGTAATCCTGTAGAAGTGTATAGTATGAAAGGACACTCGTTGCATATCAAGATTTTAATGAAGAAGTCCGTCACGCAAGGGCTGCGAAAACTAAACAGATTTCCCTGGTGAAGTTTAGTAACCGATAAATCTACATACTGCTAAATACAACACCACCGTGAATAAATACAAAAAAATAAGAAATGTTTCAGTCAATTTCAATAACCTGCCGACAGGAAGCGTTAGAAATGTAAACAAACGCCAGCCTAACACCGGAAAGAAAAACAATAACTGAAACATATCAGAATATAACATATTCATTTCATTCATTTGACAACTATGCACTATACCCAGTACTGTAATTTATAATGAATCAGAATAATTTTTATCTCAATCAATCAAATTTTAGTAGTCCAAGAATTTAAAACGGAAAGGGGGGTCACAAGAACATATTTGCATGTATCTCGTATAATAAAGGTCTCTGGAAAACAATATTTGGTATTTAAGCTTCGAATAATGTGGTTTATTATATAACAGAGTATTGTTTATGTAACACGAGTAGAAGTGGGGGTTTACGAAAGGCGGAAAACTAAAAAATGCAAATATCTCGATTAATATTCAAGATAGAGAATAAATTTATAAAACAATATTTATAGTACATGAAATTTTCATTAAGATTGGAAGACAATGTTTCGATCCGACATACAGTAACGGAGATATTACGAATTTTCGGAATTCCCCCCCATTTAAAAACTATAGCGGGAGTCAAGAATTTTATTTGGCACAAAAGACTCAACCGAATTAATCAAAACAAAGTTCAAAAGTGAATTAGTACGAACTTCTTCATGATAATAAGCCTTACCAATATTTCTAGGGACGAGCAGGAGTGGGGGCTTGCAAATAAAAATAGCGATATTTCGGTTTCTATTGGTTTTTTGGCAAATGTGCATGATTATGATCTGAGTTATTCATGGTGTGTGAAACAGTGGAGAGAACTAATTTTCATTTATTCTTCAAAACTAAAATTTCTATTCTATAAGTCCCCTACGTGACACTTGCGGCAAAACCCGCCCAGGCGGGAAGCGTAGTTGTACACATTATAGCATTGCCAAATAAAAAATACCTTCAACATTGAGATTCTAATGATTCCCGGGCGAAGCCTGGTACCATAGCTAGTATATATATATATATATATATATATATATATATATATATATATAATTTTGTACGGACCTCAATTCCTAAAAGTAAAATTTATCATTCCGCGGTCTGGAACTTGGCTCCTCCGGTGCGCAGGTCTTGTGCTTTTTCCCATTACACAGCCATCAAAGCATACTTCGAATAAAAGTTTCATTTATTCATGAGAGCGCTTCTATCCGGGTTTTAAGGAGCCTCCCCTAAGAGAGAGAGGAAAAACCTATACACTTATGTATGTGGGTCATGAGTGAGATGAGACGTGAAGCTGGTGGCATCAAGTATTGATGTGAAAAAGGGGGAGGATGAATAGACCGGATAATGGTATTCCACCTAATGGCAGAGGAGATTGCCATCACCATCATACCATCAATGGATGAATATGGTGGGCAAGTATTCACTATACTCAGCTCTCAAAATAGGCCTCACTTATACCCTAAACAAACATACTCTTCAAGTATATGTATATCCACGTATAGAATTGTTAAAACAAACGATATCTCTATAAAAAGACCGTCACGCTGGGGCTGCGTAAACTAAGCAGATATCCCACTTGTTGGAATAATTCATTGAGTAGAAGTGAACGGTCAATAAAGTCTTAATTGATGACGCCACCACTCTTAACTATTTGCTCGCATCTCAATAAAGGTCCGTTGAAAACAATATTTGGTATACATGCTTGTGATAAGTTGTTTCATGGTATATTCTCTTATTTTCAAAGTGCGATGACTAAAAGTGGGGGTTTACTGAAGGCTAAAAACTAAAAAGAACATCTTGGTTAATAATCAAGATAATGAAAAAACGTAAAATACGACATTCAGAGAACATTAAATTTGCAATAAGATTGGTTCTATACACGTTTTCGATCCGACGTGTACTAAACGAGATATCTCCCTCCTCAAACCACCCCTTCCCCCTCTCCATCCACGTTTAGTAACGATAAAATACAGAATACGACCGCTAGAGCGCTAACAGAAATATACATATGTGTGTGTGTGTGTGTGTATATATATATATATATATATATATATATATATATATATATATATATAAAATTGTAACCTCTGTCTGTACATTGATTTTTTTTCGCGAAATTTCACGATAACTTTTCGTTTCACATGTCATAGAGACCATAACTGCATTTTGTTTCTTTGGTGTCTGTTTGTTTGTTTATTTGTTTGTTTGTTACCTTTTCACGCATAAACGGCTGAACCGAATATTATGAAACTTGGTATGTATATTACTACTAACCCAACTTAGACTTTAGGCTATATTAATATCCCTTGAGACGAACAGGAGTGGGGGTTATAAGGGAAGCCAGAAATTAAAAATAGCGATATTTCGTTTCCTATTAGTTTTTCGGCAAATATGCACATAACAAAAGTTGTTTATTTTGTTATTTAGAGTAATTTTTGTTATATACATTTTTTTCGTATACCAAATTATAAACGAGATATACGCTAAAACCTATAGCGGAAGTGAAGAAATTTATTTGGGACAAAAGACAAAACCGAACTAAATAAAACTCGGTACGTGTATTAGCACTAACGCTTTCATTATAACAAGCCATACCAACAATTCTAGGGACGGGCAGGAGTGGGGGTAATAAGGGAAGCCAGAAATTAAAAATAGCGATATTCCGTTTCCAATTGTTTTTTCGGCAAATATGAACATAACAAAATTTCTTTATTTTGTTATTTAGAGTAATTTTTGTTATATACACTTTTTTTCGTATACCAAATTATAAACGAGATATACGCTAAAACCTATAGCGGAAGTGAAGAAATTTATTTAGGACAAAAGACAAAACCGAAATAAATAAAACTCGGTATGTGTATTAGCACTAACGCCTTCCTTATAATAAGTCGTACTAACATTTCTAGGGACGGCCAGGAGTGGGGGTTATAAGAGAAGCCAGAAATTAAAAATAGCGATATTTCGTTTCCTATTAGTTTTTCGGCAAATATGCACATAACAAAAGTTGTTTATTTTGTTATTTAGAGTAATTTTTGTTATATACATTTTTTTCGTATACCAAATTATAAACGAGATATACGCTAAAACCTATAGCGGAAGTGAAGAAATTTATTTGGGACAAAAGACATAACCGAAATAAATAAAACTCGGTATGTGTATTAGCACTAACGCCTTCCTTATAATAAGTCGTACTTACATTTCTAGGGACGGCCAGGAGTGGGGGTTATAAGGGAGGCCTGAAATTAAAAATAGTGATATTTCGTTTCCTATTGGGGTTTCGGCAAATATGCACTTAACAAAAGTTGTTTATTTTGTTATTTAGAGAAATTTTCTCAACAATTCTTTTCAATATGAACTACCAGGTACCTCACCTGAAATAATTAATTCTAATTATAATATTTTGTCCTTAATAATTTAAATCTATGCATAATGCACAGGAAACGGGAAATATGACAATATTGAAGACAGTGAAGTCTTACATAAAAAATTAATTTTATTATTAACAAATCCACAGTAACGACGGGTATAAACCCTAAACACTGGGAAGGGTAAATGTCAAAATATTGTGCAAAGTAAAGCTTTGCCAAAAAAATATAATCGCCATCCAGCCTCAAATGAATTCCCGGGCGAAGCCGGGTAGCTGAGCTAGTATATATATATATATATATATATATAATATGTATATATATATATATACATATATATATATATATATATATATATATATATATATAATTTTGAACGGAACTCATTTTAATCATCTACTAGAATTCAAAGATCGCGTCAAGAGTACGGCCTCAATTGCTGATTTCCTTTACGGGAAATCGGCTATGAAAAACTAAACAAATAAACGTTTAAAAGTACCTCTACCGCCTCATCGATTTCCGGTTTAAACATTGTAATATTTTGAGCGAAACAAGGTATTTCAACATTTCTGACGAACGATACAATTTACTACGAGTTTGTTGACTATAGAGAGCTATATCAATTGAAGGTTGGAAGGGAGTGCCATAAAGAATGTCGAAAAGATTTACGTTTCTACGCAAAGGAACAAAAAAGTTATAATATGTTATTTCTGGTTTTCTAATGAAAAAAATACAGCCTCAAAAAAATGTCTTTATCTATGCATTTTATATTAACCGTTTCGGTCAGTTCTTGTTATTGGCTGAAATCGGGCCTGGAATAGTTAGTGGCGGTATAGAGAGTGGGAGAATTAGATAATTAAAAATATCTTTGTTATTATGAGTCGGATCATAAAATGTTTAAAAACAATCTTGTTAAACTTTTGATTTTCTACAATTTTTGTCCTACGCTTTTTCTGACAACTCAAGTATTATTCTGACTTTATTGTTTTCTGAGGTCAGTAGTCCGCCCCCATCTACTCATCAGTTTGTTACATATACATATATCAATGAGATCACAAGTTTTATACTTGAAATTGGAAATCTGCTTAGTTTACGCAGCCCCTGCGTGATGTACGTTTTGTCTATGACTCAAGTAGCGTCCAACAGCGTCCAGCAGAGAGTTCCCGCAGCCATCTCATTAGGTGTCGTAACTTCCAGGGCATTAGCGTGCTATTCCTAGCTCCTGGTTACATCACCCCCCACACAATACCCTAAAACAATGGCGCTTATTACGCTTCTTTTATTTCCATATTTCTCCCCCAATTGCTTTTTATAGAAAGTCGTCCGCATTATTTTGTTTATCCTTTTGTTTTAACGTGTATTGTCTCCTTTTTTTTTGTTTATTGTTTCTCAACATTATTCTCACCCGACATGTTTTTTCTTATGCTGTGTCGCTTTAAGCTATTTTAGCGAATTTCCCTTTATGGAATTGACCAGTTATTCTGTAGTTAATAAACATATATCCCAAAAGGAAGTAAGATATTCCATTAGGTCACACGAAAATATAACTTCATAACTTTTTGCTTGATGTCTCTAAATACCGCAAAACATATTATATATATAATATGTTTTGGACATTTGAAGAAATTTTTGGAAAGTCGCGTCATGAGTACGACCTCAATAGCTGATTTCGCTTAAAGTGAAGAGTCTGTGTGCTTATAAAAGAACCTGATTGTTGTCATCTGAAAGATATAATTGTAAAGTGCTATGTATACAACCTCAACAGCTTATAGCCTATCCCTTAGGGGAAATCTGCTAAAAACATAATTTGGTGTGCAACCAAGAATAATTGAGATCTCGGAATTTAAGAGAAGCTGATCCATCTAGCATTAATCAGATTACCCCTAAGCCTTGTCTATATTATTATTAAGTATGAATATTATCATACTTATGAGTAAGTATGAATGTATATATTATTAAGTACGAATATTATCAGCGTGAATATTATCACATCAAAGGGAGACCATCAATAGCAGATTTCCCATTATCTGCTAAAAATATTTTATTGTTTCAACACAGTCATCTATCACCATAGAATTCCTCTTTTTTCCCTCAGAGGAAAATAATTAGACGCATCGTAATCAGATTATAAATAACATATTTTAAAGACATAGTCCGAGGCTGGGTAAACTTAGCCGATTTCCCAAAAAAGTTTTACAATTGATAAATCTAGATAATGGTAACACTTAGTACCACCGTGAATATTAAGAGAATAAGTACAATCGATAACGAGAAATCTTTCAGCCAGTTTACATTTTAATAACCTCCACAACATGAAGCGGCTGAATTGTAAACAAACAGGCCAGCCAATCTCACAGAGCAAAAAAGATAGACAGCAATGTTCTTGAATGGAAAGAAGAACAATTCCTGAAATATATCAGAATATTATATTAGTTGTCCTAGAACAAAAGACGGGGAGGGGGGGGGTGACAACAGAGTGTATTTGCATGTATCTCGTATAATAAAGGTCTCGTGAAAAATATTTTTCCTATGAAAGCTTGGGTATAGTGGTTTATTATATAACTGATGATTGTTTAAGTGACATGAGCAGGAGTGGGGATTTGCTGAAGGCTGAAAACTAATAAAAATGAAAATCTCTCGGTTAATATTCAAGATAGAGAATAAATGCATATAACAATATGTATAGTAAATTTAATTTGCAACAAGATTGGTATTATACAATTTTTCAATCCGACGTATAATAACGGAGATATTTCGAATTTTCAGAAGTCGAAATATATATCTTTGTATGGACCTCATTTTCGTCATCTACTAGGCACGACAAATGTGCATTTATAATCACGAGTATAACCTCAATAGCTGATTTCCCTTAAGAGAAATCTTCCAAAAGAAAACACAAATCTTTGAATCAGATTAAAGGTATTTACAACTTAAGTTCCCCAAGATACTCCCATTATTACATTGACAGCAACGACTCAATGTTTCATTTTTTTTTTTTCTTCTTTAGACTTGATAATTCATATTAATTAATTTCTTCTCGTTTCTCAGCGTTGCGTAAAAAATTATAATTAAATACCAACGATAAAATAGCCTAAAATACTTAATACCAAGGGCATTACGCACCCCTTTGTACAAGCAAAAATAATTAAGCCCCTTGTTTGAAACGGGTTATAATTACTATCTACAAGACTGAAACGTTATCAGATTAAGGGTTATCTTGCAAGTCTGAAGCTTAGTGGAGGCTTCAGTTTAAATGACTGTAATCATGGCCGACACTCGACCTTCAAGCTTATATTAAATCACTCTCCATCAAAACAGTAGTTATTATTAATAATATTTGTACAAATTATACTTAATGAGCTACCGAGCACATAATAACGGGTTAATAAATATTCTGGACTATGTATGTTCCAAACAGAGGTCTAGTTATTCAGTTTTCATGTCTCTTGAGGAATAAATAACTCCCTTGCATTTAACTTAAAAACTATTTTCTATAGCCAGGACTTCTTTTTACATAAAATGATTAAATATTGAGTTTAAAAAGCAATAATTGCGACTGCTAGAGCGGCAACAGACAAATATATAATTTTGAACGGACCTCATTTTCGTCATCTCCGAAGTAGGATCGATGGATCTTGGACAAAAAATTTCTAAAATCGCGTCATGAGTACTACATCAATAGCTGATTTCCATTAAGGGAAATCTGCTAAAAAGGAGAGGGATTATGGCAGGTCCAGGTTCCTTACACCCTTTAAATGCGCTGCTCACCACTCAAGGAATAAATATTTTCAGTCATGTTTCAATGGCTGTAGAGAGTTGACCCCAAGACATGGAGCCCTTCATCTGATGAACGTACATTTCATAATAAAATTTCTCCATTCCGTGCAAGTGAATTAATTTAATATGTAAGAAAAAAAAACGAAGTGTGCCGTTGCGTTTAAAATAAAATAACAAGTTTACAAGCTAAGTAAACAATAAAAACGTCCGTCACGTAGGGGTTGTGTTAACTGAGTAATTTCCCCCTTGCGAAATGTATTTGCATTTAACTGAAAAAGTAAAATGCCAATGAGAATAATATTTAATATTTAAGATTCAAATAAACTGTTTCATAATATAATAGCTTACTGTTAACCCTTAATAGCCTGAATTTTTTTTTCTTCAGGAAAAAAGTTTTTTTCAATTTTTTTTACTTACTTAGGCATCCACTAACATGTAAAAAATAATTTTAAAAATTTCTGTTATGCCGTTTATGAGATAAGCCCTGTACCCATATGGCTACCCTAGGACGTTTGACTACCTGTATTTGGCATAACGTGTGCGTATTGCTCGATTTGTATGTAATAAGGGCAAAAAAGGAAAAAAAAAAAAATTAACCATAAAACAGATTTATTATGCTTATTTACAATTTATAATTATAAGACAAATTATTTTTTGGTATGAAATGCAGCAAAATAATCAATACACAACCATACTTTGCACTTCCCACACATTGTTCTTACTTTGCTAGTACACTCGTCTCATCTTTTCCTTTGTTTTCTTCCGTCTTAATTATCAAATGGTCTAAGCGGTCAAAACGTATCTCTTGAATAACCCGACTCGACGAAGTTAGCGAAGAAAAAATTATGGGGCACCCTGCCCCCATTGGTGGAGATGCATATATTGATAAATATGATTGCACTATATTCGGTCGAAATTCAAGTTGAGGTATAGGTGTCCTTGCTTTTTTGAAAAGTATCCATGCATTATGCAAGAACACATCAATTAGCCACGATAGAATAAACCAATACCATTTTTTATTACGTATGGAAATTCGGTACATGGCCACCCCTTCGTCCATACGATCTGTTCCTCCCATGAACTTATTGTATTTCCGAATAACGTTAGGTTGGGTTGGGGTTTTTATCTTTTCTGGAATATCTTTTTACCTGAGCAAGAGGAATATAACTGTGACAATTTGATGCGATTGCAATACGTACTCATCCATTTTGTTATACAAACCCCTTCTTACCTAGAAATGCAAGACATATAGAATCCCCTTTCTTTTTTTAGCATAGATTTCTTTGTTATAAGTGGACAGTCACGAGGAATTATATTTTCTCTCATTGTACAAGTTGCTCCAAATCCTAGTTTTCTAAAATAATTTATTAAATCGAAGCTTGTAAATAAATTATCAAAGAAAAAGTCGTAGTGAAACTTGGTAATTGTGAACCATTTCTACGAGAGGCTTCCCGAAGCTGACTTCATATTTTTGTCTTTAATCATTTTCTTTACAAGATACGGATTTGCTTATTATTTTGGAGGCTTCCAAAACCACTGAAACAACATAAACATCACATTTGAAAAAAAAAAATTGTCAATAAAAAAAAAATAGGCAATCAAATATCCTAGTGTACCCATTTGGGTACAGGGTCATAAATGACTAATTACAGAATTCAATAATTCCTAAATTTCTATAAATTTGCTAATAAATTGTGCAATAAACTTTAAGTAAAACATTTTTTATTTCAAATAACTTATAAACTAATATTTGTGTATTTTATAACAAAATTTACTTACCTTGTTACGAATCGTGAGTAGTCCATTTTTAAAAATAATAAAAAACACACTTGTATAATCCACTTGTTGAAGGCAAGCACTAGATTGAGTAGAGGGACTGCTGTAGAGAGCATGGAGGGAGAATACAAAAATTGAACATGCACATCGGACATGATGGAGCCTGCTTATTACCCTCAAGTTTAATGTACCCATATGGGTACGCTAGGTTATTAAGGGTTAATATGACATTTGTAGGTCCGAAAAATAAAAAGTCCGTCACGCAGGGGCTGCGTAAACTAAGCAGATTTCCCACGTGAAGTTATACAATAGAGAAATCTCCATACGAGAGCCGAACAGTACAGTTACGGCAAAGGGCCGAACTAGCTATTGACGGAAAATTCAAAAATCCGTTATCGGCCCAAATTTAATAAAAATGCAAATATCTCGGTTAATATTCAAGATAGGGAATAAATGTATATAACAATATTTATAGTAACTTTAATTTGCAATAAGATTGTTTCTGTACAATTTTTCGATGCGACGTATAGTAACGGAGATATTTCGAATTTTCGAAAATCCTCCCCTCTAAACCCCCCCTCCCACTGGTCCGATTTCAGCCGTTCACGAACTTGATCTTTCTTTTTACATAAAACGACTAAATATCGAGTTTCGTAACGATCAAACAAAAATTGCGACCGCTAGAGCGTTAACAGTCAAATATATATATATATATATATATATATTATATATATTTGCATATTATATATATATATATATATATATATATAAAATTTTGAACGGACCTCATTTTCGTCATCTCCAGGGTAGGATCGATGGACATTTGAAGAAATTTTTCGAAACTCGCGTCATGAGTACGACCTCAATAGCTGATTTCCCTTAAGGGAAATCTGCTAAAACATGCAAATATCTCAGTTAATAATCGAGATAATGAAAAACACATATATCAACATTTATAGAACGCTTAATTTTCAATAAGATTTGCCCCATACAATTTTTCGATCCGATTCATAATAACGGAGTTATTTCGAATTTTCAAAATTCCCTCTCTAAACCCCTCTCCCACTGACCAATTTCAGCCGGTTACGAACTTGATCTTTATTTTTACATAAAACAATGATTTTTGTAATTTTGTTTGCAGCGGATTATATCCTACACATTAGTAGAGAAAGTAGTTATGTGTTTTCGCTCCATTATAAGTCCTTTCTCAATACCAAACAATTTTCACAATTTTGGGTCAATTATAAAATAATAAATTAAAACTTGTTTTGCTTTTTCAATTAAAGCTCTAACCAACACCAACTTTTCCCACTCCCGGCTTAATTTCCAAATCAAGTAATGCGACAGGCCATCTGTTATCTTTGAACATTACCTTCTTCCAGAGTTTATATATATCTATATATATATATATATATATAGTGAAGACTTCCTGATATTTTAAATAACTAAGGCTTCATGATATTTTTATTCTCGAGGTTAGGCCTGAATATAAGACAACACAGCACTACTGTATAATTATTTTTTAGACTCACTTGATGGAATATATGTTTAAAAGCATTCCTTTGTCTTAAACAATTTTTATTATTATTGTAGGAATTCAAATAAGCAATTCTTTAATAATATAAGACACGGAATCACTTGTTGTGCCAAGATGAGCGGACCCAAGGAAAAGAACCCGACCTTCGAATCGGGCCTGGAAATAGAACTTTAGGAGCCATCACTAAATACTTATGGCTCATTAAATATACTTTTTCATTCCTCCCCAACAGAAATAAACTTGAATCAGAAATGTTGTTTCGCAGACCAACAAGAACCTTGTAGAAAAAGAAAAAATGTTTCAGTTACATATATTATTCAAGTTACGGGTCTGCGCCTGGATAAATATAGAATGCATATCCCTTCCTGATAAACTCAAAAGTTATGTTTATCCATTCTCAGTATCCGCATAAAATAAAGTTTTCTAATAAATACTTACAAGTACTTCACAAATTAGCTCTTTCTTCTTCCTTAATGGAAGTTGAAGGAAGTAATGTAATTACTAATATTTCAAATTTTTATATATGAACGGAATTATTCGATTTGACCTTCCTTAAAGCGATTTTGACTAGTTTCGGCGAGACTAAGTGTACTTATTTCACGTAACTCAAAAACGAATAGTCTTAGAATGTTGAATTTCTTTCGATAGAATGTTGAAAGTTATACACCTTCACTTATGATCAAAGTGGTTTATCGAAAGTGTTTTGTGATATAATAGCTAATTGTTAATATTATTAGATAACCATTATTTAAACATATACACGTTTGTTTTGTGTTTCGAAAATGTTTTCTACACTGTTACTGCTGTCCATGTTATCTCTTAACGTATTTTTTGTTTTGTCAGCAGGCACTGATGATAGAGCTTGGTCGCTGAAAGTGCTTTTTGCATGTATTAAAATACCAGGAGACAAGACATTGGTATTAATCCTGTATTTAAAAAGAAAAATTAATAAATATATTACGATTTCTTTGCACTCACTCAAAGTGCTTGCTCCATTAATATTACAGTTAGCGATAGGTATTTAGGTTCGAATATCCCTTTATCAACAACATTGGTAACCAGCATCAATAAAAAGTCCGTCACGCAGGGGCTGCACTGTACTAAGCAGATTTCCCACGTGAAGTTTTGCAATAGAGAAATCTAAACCTATTCACGAGGGACGAATAGTTACGCAAACGGCCGCCAGAGCTCTCGGCGGAAAGTCCCGAACATAGCCGGCTCCTGCCGACCACACACAGAATACAAATGCAAATATCTCGGTTAATATTCAAGATACAGAATAAATGCATATAACAATATTTATAGTAAAATTAATACAGGTTTTCGATACGACGTATAGTAACTGAAAAATCGAACTTTCGAAAATCCCCCAACTTGTCCGATTTCAGCCATTAACAAACTTGATCTTTCTTTTTACATAAAACGATTAAATATGCGGTTTGGTAACTATCAAACAAAAATTGCGACCGCTGAGCGTTAACAGGCAAATATATATATATATATATATATATATATATATATATATATATATATATATATATAGAGAGAGAGAGAGAGAGAGAGAGAGAGAGAGAGATAGATAGATAGATAGATAGATAGATATAATTTTGAACGGACCTCATTTTCGTCAACTCCTGGGTAGAATCGATGGACATTTAAAGAAATTTTTCTAAAATCAAGTCATGAGTACGAACTCAATAGCTGATTTCCCTTGCGGGAAATTTGCTAAAACGGCTTGTCATCTTAGTGCTTTCATTTATGCAAAATGCTTTCAGAGTCAGCACTCCATCATCGGTGCCTGATTAGAGAAGTGGACCAAAGTAGCCGGGTGACCCGGGTAGAGGGCAAGGCCTTTTTCCTTTCCTCTACCGTCCAGCATCTCGGAAGAAAAAAGTCCGTCACGCAGGGGCTGCGGAAACTAAGCAGATTTCCCACTTGAAGTTTTACAGTAGAGAAATCTGCCTAATAACAACTGTACTAGTAAGAAACCTCTAAACCTATTCACGAGGAACGAATAGTTATGGTGAAACGGCCACCATAGCTCTCGGCGGAAAGTCCGAACATAGCCGAATCCTGGCGACTACACACATAATACAAATGCACATATCTCGGTTAATATTCAAGATACATAATAAATGTATAGAATAATATTTATAGTAAATTTAATTTGCAATACGATTGCTTCTATACAATTTTTCGATCCTATGTATAGTAACGGAGACATTTCTAATTTTTGAAAATCCCCCCTCTAAACCCCACCCCTCCCACTGGTCTGATTTCAGCCGTTCACGAACTTGATCTTCCTTTTTACCCAAACCGATTAAATACCGAGATTGGTGACAATTAAACAAAAATTGCGATGAGTACGACCTCAATAGCACTGGTAGCCACGCAATCCCTATAATTCGAAATTTACACCTAATGTTTGTAGTCACCCAGGTAGGATCAGTAGATACTTCAAGAAGGTTTTCTTGAAAGTCTAACAATAGCTGATTTCCTGAAAGAGAATTCTGTGACCGCGTAAACAATTTGATTCAATACCAAAGAAAATACATTAGAACCAAACTACAGCAAAAGAAATCCTTCTCATTCATTGCTGGGTATGTCTCTGTTTGTGCGTTTTCTAAAACCAAAGAGAATCAGGATAACGGTTGTCATACGATGTTGAGTAGACATCTGAGAATTAGGCAGGTGTACAAATAGATGTAATAATCATTCATATTGCTAGGTTGGCAACCATGCCTAACGATTATATCGATTTTGGTAGGGCGTGTCCATAAGCTTGTAAACCATAGTCAAAAAGACATGAGCATTCGGAAGCAGATACGGGCGTATCTACAAATCTCATGTTTTCCCAAGGGGAAGCCATCTTATCTATAATACATCATCTTTATCTCCCCCTAATGGGAACCAACTCGTTTAACACACAATTAATTCTTGCCAAGACAAGATGGACTCCTAATACTGGCGTGCAACTGTGCTGTAAACACACATTAGCTAATGGATCTTTTCCGATCTTATCTTTAGGTTTTATGATGTATTTGTTTTCCTTTTAAACAGATTGAAAGAAACTATAAACAGTCAACGTTCGAAGACTGTATAAAATTTTGAAGATATACCTCCTCATGTCTAATAATAAAACAAGAATCCTCAATGAAGAGCACTTATATTAGAGTAAAACTACAGTTGAAAATATAGTTACAGTCTGATAGTTGAATAGTTCAAAATATTTATGACAACAAGATATATCATGTTATGAAACCTAGATTTATAGAAAGATCAATACGAATTCAATCCCAATTGCAAAATTTCATTATCCATAATACAAGGTTTTTATTATAACAATATGTTGTTAATCATGGATTAGTATTCAAAAATTAAAAGGTGTTATGTCACATACAAAAAAAGTCCTTCCAGTGAAGCTTCGTGCCTACGAACAGATATCTCAAAAGGCTCGAATAAAACGCCGGTGTTGTCATCACAACTGAAATTTTCTATTTATCCACTAATAAGAAGCTATGTACCCGCAACTCCAAAGTTAAGCGGAATATAAAATTATTACTGATACAATTCCTCATAATAAATTGAAAATACTATGAATAAGACTGAACTGAAGGGGTAAACTTAAGGCGGGAAACAAATAATTCCTTAAATATTCAAATTACAGGAAAAGTCTACAGATCAAAAATGCAGCTTATTTTTCCACCAGACTCAAAATACCGGAGATTTTTTCCACCAGGCTCAAAAATACCGGAGATATTTCCATTTTGTTTTTTATTTTAACCTCCCCTAACCCCCTCCCCCCTTCAGCTTATTGTTAAGAAAATCAGGAGTGGTGAGGAAGACTGAATTCTAAAAACGTCTGTCACTCAGGGCTACGTAAACTAAGCAGATTTCCCACGTGAAGTTCGGCAATAGATAAATGTACATGTGGACATTAAGGGAATAAAATGCAAACGGTAATGAGAAGTCTTTCAGTTTTTTTAATAACCTAAATAGCGTCTGAATTGTATACAAACAGGATAGCCAACCTCTGCCTGACTGAATAAATATATAGAAAACTTCTTAAACCGGAAATAAAAACAATTACTGAAATATACCTGAATATAACATTAATTTTATTGAAAACTATTTACTATATCTAGTACTGTAACTTATATTGAATCAGAATAATTTTTATCTCGATCACTCAAATTTTAGGAATCCAAAAACCTAAGTGGAGGGGAGGGGGGGGGGGGTCAATTAAACATATTTGCATGTATCTCTTATAATAAAGGTCTCCTTTATTATATCCAAACAATATTTTGGTATTTAAGCTTCGAGTAAAATGGTCTATTATATTAAAGAGAATTGTTTATGTTAAATGAGTAGGAGTAGGGGTTTTCTGAAGGCCGAAAAATGAAAATTGCAAATATCTCGTTTAGTATTCAAGATAAAGAATAAAATGTAATAAACAATATTCATAGAAAATTTAATTTGCAATAAGATTGATACTATACAATTTTTCAATCCCACGTATAATAACGGAGATATTTCGACCACAACTTTGGAATTCCCAATGGAATGCCCTACTTTTTACGACGGATTCTTGTAGAAAATCAAATTCAAAAACGAGTTTATATCTGTGATTTTTTTCGATTTGGCGCATCCTTTAGCCGTAAAATGCACAGACCTTTAAGAAACGGCATATTTTATTGAAAAATGCAGCCACATAAAAGTTGTTAACAATATTAGCTTTGAAACACGCCTACGGTGAAAGGAAATGATTCTAGAAAAAAACATTAAAAATTGAAACGTAATAACTCAAAAGAATTCTTGAATGAATCCAAAAATATCAACATAACAAAAAACCTTTCTTATTTATTTTAAACTAATTACGTATTTATTTATGAAAGGAATAGACTTTCCTCCTGCATAGCTTCATGTGCACAACCTCAGCAGCTAATTTCCTTGCGGAAAATATCTTCTAAAAAATGCTGGACTTAACTAGTCCCTTTCCAGAGATGTCGAAACATATCTAGAGCATAAGGAGAGGCGGAAGAGTGTAGTTACCCTGTTGACCCTAGGCGGAGGGCAGTATGGCGGACTGCTTAAACCCAACCTACACAGCAACCCTTTTAACCTCACAATTAGACCCACCACCTATAACCAGCTCTATAACCTTATTTACTTCCCTTATTACATCCGTTATTACAACACAGCAGGAAATTCGTTCGCTCGCCTTTTACACCTACATTGAGCCTTTCATTACTATTAGCAGGGACGTTTGTCATATGAGTTGAAACAGTCTCAATATATTTCAGTTTAATTTTTTATTTATTTACGTCCACTTTATGCTACTATGGCTAATTGGGAAGGGTTATCTACAGGTTACCATCCTTTTCTAGCCAGGGTGGAATTAAGGAATTTATTTAATGAGTTACGTCACTATATAAATTCCTATTGCCCATGCGGGAATTGAACCCACCATTTTAGGTTTATAGAAATAATAGGCAACGCCTTAACTCTCTTAGCTAATGTAAGCCCCCTTGTGTAATTAATTCTGTTCTTTATTTTTTGTGTATTTATGTATGCCTTATGTGAAGTGAAATATCGGTTAGAAAAATGATAAAGTTTAGTTGTTTAAGCCTTCCTATGGCTTATAGGGATGAGTTATCTGAAGGTTACCACCATTCTCAGGCATAGTACTGGGATGACGTTAATGAGTCCGTCACTAAATAAATTTCTAATACTCCGGGCGGAAATCGAACCCGCCACTCTAGGTTTACCATGTGAGATCAAGACCAACGCCTTAACTATTCAGTATTAAATAAGCTGTAAAAGTCCGTCACGAAGGGGCTGCGTAAACTAAGCAGATTTCCTAGGTGCTGGTATGACACACTTGTGATGTCATTCTCTAATTAATTGTAAAAAAAAAAAATAAAAAAAAACATATGAGTTAAAGGGTTGTTGGAGAGGAGGGAGGGGGTTACTGAAGGCTAAAAACAAGAAAGTGAAATAACTCGCTTATTACTTGAGCTACGAAAATTCTTACAGAAAAACAACTGTAGAGCATCAATAGCTTAACAAATTTGATTCTATAACTGTTTTTGATACGACTCATAATAACGGCAATATTTTGAATATTCAAACCCCCCTCCACCCTGATTTCTGCTATTAACTAATACGATCTTTAGTGTGGAATGAAACAGTTAAAAATGTTTTTGTTTGTTTGATTGTGGGTAAAAGAACATCACTGTCAACAATGCCCAACACTCTTCGGACAGAATTTGAGTTCCCAGACCATGGGAATTTGCAGACACACTGTTTTTTTTTTGTTTTGTTTTGTTTTAAACATCGAGTATGGTATAGAATAAATATTTTTGATCCATGACCAATAAATCTTAATTGATGACGTCATCCCAGTACTATGCCCGAGAATGGTGGTAACCTTCAGATAACCCATCCCTATAATCCATAGGAAGCATAAAGTAAAGTTAAACAATTAAACTTTAACATTTTCTAACCGATATTTCATTTCACATAAGGCATACATAAATACACAAAACATAAACTAAAAAATTAATTACAACAAGGGGCTCAGGTTATCCATGTGATTTAAGGCGTTGGTGGGTTCAATTCACGTCAGGCCAATAGGAGTTTATTTAGTGACATAACTCATTAAATAAAATCCTTAGCCCCATATTGGCTAGAAAAGGTTGGTAACCTATATCGACCATAGTAGTATGTGTAAGTTAATAAAAACCAATTACTCAAAAATATGGTCCTGGTTCGCACTAAAAGGGAAGCTATTTCGTTCAAGCGGTGGATGTTAAACCGTATCCAGCAGAAAGAATCTTGTTTGGGATCAAAATTCTTAGAAACTATTGAATCCCAAAGAGAACCAACTGCACTTCTGCTTTTACTTTTAAAAAATGTCTCCGAAGTTGTTGATACAATCACATCATCCACATAACGTCGTGTGAGCTGAAGGATCGGTAGATCGTCTACGATCGACTGAGGTGTAAATGGGTCGACTAGCGGCGCTGGCAGATGTAGACTGTGAAAAGTGGCCACTCTAAAACTAATGCCAGCAACCAGAGCGAGGAGACCACGGGCAAAGCAACTTCCTTCCGATGGAACCCTTCCCCATTGAAGGCTTAAAGCTAGTAGCAGATTTCCATATAGCACCTTATTATATTATCTCTAGGCAGTAGTTGTACATTTATTCTGAAACAGATGGTAGGTTTTTGTCACTGGTCTAATTAGCAGATATCCCTTAAGGGAAATCCGACATTGAGGTCGAGAGAGAGAGAGAGAGAGGGGAGGGAGGGAGGGAGAGAGTGATGGGGGAGAGAGGGAGGGAGGGAGGGAGGGAGAGAGGGAGGGGGGAGTGAGAGGGAGGGAGGGAGGGAGGGAGGGAGAGAGAGAGAGAGAGGGAGAGAGAGAGAGAGAGAGAGAGAGAGAGAGAGAGAGAGAGAGAGAGAGAGAGAGGGAGAGAGAGAGAGGGAGAGAGAGAGAGAGGGAGAGAGAGAGAGAGGGAGAGAGAGAGAGAGGGAGAGAGAGAGAGAGAGAGAGAGAGAGAGAAAGAGGGAGAGAGAGAATGAGAGAGGGAGAGATTTATATATTTTCCTGAAAGGCGCGAGCTATAGTAATGCCAAACTAAGATAACTAAACATTTGAAGTTTAAATACCAAATATTGTTCTCATTCAACTGTTGAGTTTTGAGGTAAATGCAAATACTTGAACACGTGGGAAATGTGCTCCGTTAACGCAGCTCCTGCTTGATGGACTCATTTTGTTCTGTGCAAGTCCTGTTTTTCAGAATCTCAAATATATGATGAGGACTTACCAAAAAAAAAAAAATAAATAAATACGTACATAAGTTTGAAATCATCAATAGGTATGCAAAAAGCAAAATCACCACTTCTAATTCCATTATAGATCTGCAATTGCTTCAATAATTCTATCAAAATAAAATGAAATAAGCACCTAAAATACGTGTATTTGTCTCAATTACATTCTGAAAAGTAAAATATCTTCTTCGTCTCTGCAGTTAGAAATAAAATAAAAATGTAAACCTTTAGGAAACCGTAACCTTCTAGTAGAGATTAAATCTGGGGAAGAAGGAAAAATTCTTAGAGGCCAATTAAAATCTCAATAACGATGTTATTAAAAGTATAAAAACAAACCACCAGATCAGATCCTGATTTGAAATATCTCGCACGCTCAATCATCCTTTTTAATATTCTTAAAAAACACACTCTAGAATATTATGGGTGAAAAATTGGTGACAAGTTCTTAACTCAGGAGTATGGTTCCACCTAAAAGAGCTGAGGTTTCCTCCGAAAGTGTGACAGGAGGAATTTGAGGCGATTTGAAAACAACGATGTGTGTGTGTATGCGCGTGGGTGGCAGGTATTCAGCTTTTGGCGGGAACGAATAGAGACCATAGCTCGTCCGTTACACTTAATAAAAATGCAAATATCTCGGTTAATATTCAAGATAGAGAATAAATGTATATAACAATATTTACAGTAAATTTAATTTTCAATAAGATTGGTTCTATACAAGTTTTCGATCCGACGTATAGTAACGGAGATATTTCGAATTTCCCCCTCTCTGCATCTTGTTAACAATCATGACAACAGGAAATTCTGAGAGAAACCATACATACCTTAGGCCACAAATGCATAAGAATTGTCACACAGTATCCTCCATCTCACGATGTTAAGATCTATCTATTGCGATCTTCTCTGGGCTAAATGACACTGTAATAAGAACCACCTAAAGAAGAGGCCAAAGAGTTTCCGAAGATGAGGAAGACGGGCCTACGAAAGACCGGACAATTTAAATTCCAAGCGAAGAATTATAAAGTAAAGAGGAAGAAAGAAGTAATATACGAATAGCAATAAACAATTAAAAAGGGCACAAAATCATTTGAATCCAATTTAATTACTACTAATGAACCCTACATCATAAAATATCAATAAACGAAAACGACAGAAAACGGTCTGACATCTTCAAACGAAGAAAGTCAGGTATAATTGGAGAAAAAGAAAAGGACGTATAAGAGCTCCATCACGACCAAAGTTCCTGGTTTCGGACAATAAAAATGCTATTATATCGAGAAGGCAGCGGCAATCAGCGACGGATGATTTATGAATCTATAAGGCCGAGCTATGAAATATAAATATGGCGTCGAGCAAAACGCTGGGGGTTCCCAAATATTGATTTCCGAGGGACGGATATCTATCTTGCCACCTTTAATGCTTCATCCCCTTCGGGTTATCACATCAATTTACTGACATATATATAGCGTTTTTCCAAACCCCAAAGTATACTATTTCCTCTCGACAGATTTCCTTTCCCAATGCAACGGAATGAAACTTTATACCTTCAGTTATGCAGTTAATTGCATTCTGCTTGAAGTATTATTAGTAATAGTAGTGTATATGAAAAAAAAAATTCGAACAATGTGAGAGGACGTTAGCATGATTTGTAAAAGCTATCATGTTACAATAAATATTAAAAGTCATGAACCAAATTTCAACACTGGCATAGCAAAGTTACTCGTCACATCATTAGTGTATTTTCAATTCTTCAATTACCGGAAGAACAATAGCTACAAGGAATAATGTAATGTTTCTTACGCATAATATACAAATATAAGCAACTCTAGAAGAATACACATTAAAAAGATAAACCGTCCGTCATGCAGGAGCTGCGTAAACTAAGCATATTTCAATCATCATATTTGCGTAGATCTCGTAAAATAAATGTCTCTTGAAAGCACTATTTGGTATTTAAGCTTCGAATGGTGTGGTTTATCACATAACCGAGTATTGTTTGTGTAACATGAGTAGAAGTGGGGGTTTGCTGAAGGCTGAAAAGTGGAAAATGCAAATATCTCGGCTAATATTCAAGACAGAGCATACACGAATATAACAATATTTATAGTACATATTAATTGCAATAAGATTGGTTCTATTCAATTTTTCGATCCGACTTATAACAACGGAGGTATTTCGAATTTTCGAAAATCCTCCCCTCTCATTTTGGTCTGATTTCAGCCGTTAACGAACTTGATCTTTCTTTTTACACAAAACAACTAAATATCGGCTAGAGCCGTACCAGACAAATACACACACACAGTATTGAATGGACCTCATTTTCGTCATCTACTAGGTAGGATCGATGGACATTTGAAGAAAAATTTCGAAAATCGCCTCATGAGTACGACCTCAACAGCTGAATTCCCTCAAGGGAAATCTGTTAAAAGTGTCATTCCTTGGCAACATGCATAAACTAGCTAATGGCAGATACTAGCGACTGGGATCTCCAGTCTTGTCTGAGAGATAAGTACCAGGCCTTATAGGCATTAAGAATATGTTACGAACTGTCTCAGAAGTTCCTTAAGATTTTATTAACGAATCATTACAATAAAGCACAAAATAAAGCAATCGTTAACCTCTGTAGCATATTTCCCCTTAAGGGAACTCTGCTAAAAGCATTAGTACCCCCAAGACATGTTGAGCAGGGGAGAGAAGTGACAAGGGGAAGATAGAGGGGCTTTCCCAGAGAGGCAGGTTAATCCCCAGGGATGGGGAGGGAATATGATGAGCTAGACTCCAAGGGGGATGAACCTCACCAACATCAACTAACTCCAACTTTCATTTTAGCACATTTCTCTTACGTTTACCTCAGGCGAGGAAATCACAAATTCAAAACATTTCCCTTTTAGCAGATTTCCCTCAAGGGAAATCAGTTATTGAAATCGTACACATGACGCGATTTTCTATTTTTTTCTTCAAATGTCCATCGAGCCTACCAAGGAGATGACGAAAATGAGGTTCGTTAAAAGTTGTATATATTTGTATGTTAGCACTCTAGCGGTATTGGCATTTAATGCAAAACTAAAGATCAAGTTCGTTGACGGCTAAAATAGGACAGGTTTAGAGAAGAGGAATTTCGAAAATTTGAATATCTCCGTTATTATGCGTCGGACCGAAAAAAATGTTATATACACTTATTCTCTATCTTTAATATTAGCAGAGATATTTGCATTTCTCAGTTTTCAGCCTGCAGCAAACCCCCGCCCCTACTCATCTCAGAAACAATACTCTGTTATAAAATAAATCACATTCGTTGAAGCTTAAATTCCAAATATTGTTTCCAAGATATCTATATTATATGAAATACAAGCATTCTGGTGATCCCCCCCCCCCGTCCTAAGTTCTTGGACAACTAAAATTTGAGTGACTGAAATAAACATTATTATTCTGATTCATTATAAATTACAGTACTAGATGTAGTAAATAGTTTTCAATCAGACATACATCAGTAATTGTTTTTCCTTCCGGTGAAGAATATTTCTACCTATCTGTTCAGCTGTGAGAGGTTGGAAGACCTGTTTGTTTACAATATAGATGATTTCCTTGTGGAGGTTACAAAAATTGACTGAAATATTTCTCAGCACTGTTTGTATTTATTCACGGCGGTGTGATACGAGTATGTAGATTTATATATTGTAAAACTTCACGAGGGGTATCTGCTTAGTTTACGTAGCCCGTGGGGGGACGTGCTTTTTGTGCGTCGGATCAAAAAATATTACAAAACCAATCTTGTTACAATTTTCATTCTTCACAATTGTTGTTCTACAGATGTTTTTCGTACTTCCAATATTTAGGGAGATATTTGAGTTTTTCTCTTTTCAATCATTAGTGAACCCCCACTTCTGCTCATTAGGTTAAAAATAATCCAGTACAATAGGGCATTTATACTTTATAATACACTTGTTTTCAATTAGGCCAAATTCTTTAAATAATTATAATAACAATAAATTTGTTTAATTAACAATCTTAATACAACTCTATAATGTAAACAAATTGAACAATTCTAAAACATACATTTTTTTTTATTTATTCACATGCAAATTTCATAAAGGATGACAAGCTTTATAAATGATGCGAAACTTGTCCCACATTATAGAGACAATTTATCTGATCACAAATTATTTTAGGCCTATATTTATGATAAATATTTAATAGTTTTTTTTTTAATAATTGAACGTTTTAGAAAGTATTCATCTGGTATATAAAGACGTCCGTCATACATGATGTTCTTTAATTTATTTATAAACAAAGAGTATGTTTTAATAGATTTGATACACTCGGGCAGAGCGTTAACAAGTTTTACTCCTGAAAATGATACGCTTTTCTAGAAATATGAATACATCAACTTCGAAAATGGACTATATTTATTCATTTTAATTGCGTTTCCCTACCGTTGTGAGATTGAGCGACGTTTTTCTTTGTTTAGAATTTCATGAGATAATAAAATGGAACTATCACTATCATAATGTCCGTTTAAATTTTCTGTACCTCTCGTAGCAATGTTTTGCAGAATCAGTAAAGAAGTGGCAATTTATTGATAACAACAATCGGATGAAATTATCAATACCAACAGGAAAAGGAGATTTATGAACAAAACAAAAAAAAGTCATGTAAAGCTCGTATAAGAATTAAAAACGTGGTAATAAATCATTTATGTTTCTGGGAATAAGAGCTGTGAAATGACCAGCTAACTACAGCACGAAAAGACTTACTACACGTGTTGGATTCTAGGAACATGATGCTTCCACGTGCACTTCCGTGACTCACGTGATACTCTTCAACCCTCAACCCCAAGTGAAAGTTGAAACCATATATATTTCGATAATAAGAAAAAATAGTGATTAGAAAAAGTTTCGCTTCATACTAGGCCTTTACGTGCACGAGGGCAAGCGCTTACGAGAGTTGGCGATAATCAACTTATATGGAAGGGAAAATTGTCCTAGTCCTCTAAAATCTGCTAAAAATAGGTTCAGGTCCAACTAGAACTGTACCACCCAAATCCAGCTGGATTCTCTCATAGTGGTCTATCAAATCTATTTTTTAGGATATCGATCCCATACTTCGCGTTTCAATTGGAGGTTCCGGTAGTAGTGATACATTCAGTATTCATCAAAATTAGAGACTGGATGTAGGGTAACACTTAATCTAATAAAGAAGATGCAATATGTCTCATTTATTATTGATATCAAAAAGAAAAAATAGCTAGAAGATGATCTCTATCAAATTTTGTTTTAGCCAAACTTAATGGTATGCATATTGCGAGAGAGAATGAATGTCACCAAAGAGTTGATGGAAGAGAGGACCTTTGCATTGCGTAACATTACGAAACTTAGTACTCTTCTGGAGTGCATGTATCTTATTATTTTCTGTTTGTATTGTAGACGTTCTAGATCTTCAGCTACCCGCAAGTTGATTTCGGATAAGATCAGTTTAGTGCCAATCGAGTCATGAACAATTTCCGGCAACAAAAGGACTTGGAATAACAGGTCTCATTTTACACGGGGAAGCCAGTGTTTCACTTTAAATGTGTTTTTGACCAGGGGATCACCTGTGGTCAGGACAACAGAAGGTTCTAGGAGATTCAAAGTTAATATTCATAAATAAGAACAACACCCTCAGCATCGCACGTTAAGTTAGAGATGTGGTGTATAAAATTTCTCCAGTATCTCCCATTCCATGTACTGACCATTTTCGACACAACTTGACTTCGATTATCTGCTCCCAACTCTCATTTACTCAATACGTAACCCTGTAATACACGACCCGTTCGCAGAAGACATTAAACAACATATTTTGGAAATTTAAATCTGCGCACAGACTGGATAAAAGCCCATTCAGGAAATATTGGAAACGAACAAGCTGACACGTTAGCAAAGGAAGGAGCTTAAGATACAACAGTAATTCCAGAATTCTCCTTCGTACCACTCTCATACATTGCAAAAGACTTACAAAAAAATCTTACAGCTTACACCAATAAATACCAAATATAAATCACAACAACTAAAACACAATTAAGACTCACCATTACAAATACACACAATTTCTAACATAACATGGACAGGCAGGACTAAATAATGCAAGATTTAAAATTCAAGACAATGAAAAATGTACTTACGAGACACAGACAACACAAACGTTTTTACATATGATTTTTGATTGTTCAACATATAATCAAAATAGAACATATTTCGTAAAGAACATAATTTTAAAAGGAGGAACTTGGCCGGAACTATCTCATATATTATTTAATAAATATAATAAAGAACACATAAATTTTAACAAAAGTATAGATTTGGATGTAGTAAAAATACATTAGACTATAAAGTTGATTATGAGGAATGTGTATTATAATTCAATGTATTTGCCTTACCTAGACTCGCAAATTAAAGAGGAGAAAACCATAACGTAAGCTATTTAATTTATTTTTATCATTTTCATTTATTAATTATATTTATAATTATTTTGCTTATTTCATAATTTTATTTTAGGAGTATTTCTTCATAATTTTTGAGTATATGGTAGTAAGCCATTAAAAGTATATATAGAAAAAATGTATTTAACAGATAATCATACATGTAATATGCCATATATATGTTTAGGCTATAGGGTTACTATGAAAAAAAAAAAAAAAAAAAACTTTAGTATTGGCCTATCGCATCGCTATTTAAAAACAACTACACCAAAATAAATTACCCCTTTAAATGTATCACCCCTGAACATAAGCCTCATTATCATTCCAACAAGGGAATTTTTAAAAAGTCATCCTTTATTTCTCTGCTTTCCATATTGTTAATATTTACGTTTTTGCTGTCAATAAACGAAAAAAATTGAACAACCCTCATTTTATCCATTTGGTCTAAACAGAATTGTTGAACATTTAAAGGCATCCCGAAATTAAACGTTCAAAGCATAGAACTCACTTCAGTGGATAAAGTAAGATGATAAAATACTTATTTAAAACCAACCGGTAAGACTAATACTTACTTCAAATGGGAAAAAACTCCAGCAATGAAAATTTATTTACAAGATTCCTAATTTCGTATCGGTCACAAATCATGGATATTTCAGTTAATTAGGGTCATTTAAAACAATGTAAAATAAAAATTATCAAAATCGCATTATAAAACTGAAATGATGATGAACGTTTGATGGAATGCTATCGAGAAGGAATAGTTCAAAGTATAACAAATACATATTGATATAAATAGTATACACTCCACAGCTTTCCAAGCGTTTTTTGTCCCAAAGAAACCATCGCTTTATACGAAGTGAAACCAGTGCCTCATGCATCTTGGATTTCTATTCTCTCCACTATATATAGTAACCTTGTTCATATGAGCGTGTTGGGAACGTGGGGGGAAGAAAAAAGTAAAAGTGACAGCATTTTATAGATGACGTCGGCCGGACAAGTTAGGGTAGAGTAATCAGCTGGCCAAACTGAGCAGCTTATCTATAGTTACAGATCTTGCCTTCACCAGATAACAGCCAGCGGCCTTTTCATCTACGGCAGCTTTTCTCTACCATTTCAAAAGCTTTTCCTTTGAATCCCCCTTTGAAAGTTCCCTCTCCCAGAAAGATTGGATGGCTGTTAACACTGTAAGTTTCATGGTAGAAGAATCCACAGCTGACTATATATATTGCCCTTGACTGCAAATTTCTTTATTTTAATCCTAATTCTTCTTAGACATTTCTTTATTCTTAAATCAATTCTAGTAATAAATAGGCTTTCATTCTTTTCAACCCTTATATAAGATAATTTATTTTATTGTTTTTATTTCATATTTATTTATTTCAATGGATTTTGCAAAGACGGCGATTTTCTCATTTATTCCTTCCTAAGAATTTATTACACGTGGAAAGGACTATGAAAAACACAATACCAATAAAAACAACATACATGATTCATCAAATAACGAAAGTAACTACAGGCAAATTAAAAGTCTAGCTCATTAACGATGAATAAACATAGTTTGAATTTTGCCAATTGGCTGATCATATTGTTACTTTTATTACAAAATTTCTAATAAACGTTGTTTATTAGAGTTTTTTTGGATTGCAAAATTAAACACAAACAGAGTTTTTATCACTGCACAATTTATTTAAAAATGCACTACACACTTGGTTAATTGTTCTTAATTACTATTCACAGTATGCAGTGATAGCTTCACTGTTCTTCAGATTATACAGTCCAATAATTGACTCACGATCACTGAAATTCACAAAAACACGGCACTGCACTGATCTTCGCTAAGTTAACGGCACTGCACTGGCTTAAACACGGCACAATACTGTTCCTTACAGAGTCACGGAACAACACTGTTCTTCACATAAAACACTTTACCGTTCTGCAACTAAGTCGCACTGAACGCACTGATGATCACTTGAAGACAGCTTGAAACTGACCAAACTAGCGGCCGGATCCTTTTATAGCTCGTCAGCAAACATCAAAGCGGAATTGTCTGGACTCATCGAGATCTGAGCTGGTATTGCCGAGGACGAGCGGGGCCATATGGCGGAACCTTTGATCTTCTTCGTACTTACCAAATGCGTGACAATCTCTGTTTAATTTTTCATGTATTTAATTTTCGCAACACTATATATATACATTTTTTATAAATATAATTATTTTTAGATAACAAGAGGCTTTGATTGCCTCGATATCTTGATATTAATTCACTACTTGGTTGTTTCATAGATCAATCACGAATAAGGAATTCGTTAGAAATCTTCATAAAAAATCATATATCAAGCCTTAGAGAGAATCGCAGCTATATGCGCTAAAGGTTAATGAAATCTCTTAGATTTGCATTTGCTCGTAAATATCAGAGTATTTAGTGAAATTGTTCATAAAGCCGCTGTGTAATGTTTAACATTTGCTTAGGAGGAGTAATTAAATTTATGAGACTCAGTTAACAGCTGAAATAGCACCAGTAAGGAAGGGGGGGGGGTTAGACAGAGAATTTCGAAAATTCAAATTATATTCTTCATATTTTATGGCAAGAGTCTCCAAAAAAAAACATTTTTTTCGGTTTAAACTTTATTGAAACTGCCCTACATTTTTCGTGGCTTACGTGCCAGCTCTTCTGGAGCTATCCCTTTTCAAAAAAATAATATCATTAATTTAACATATCCCTTAATAATTCTTATGCTATATATTGTATTAATAGGTACCTATATCTATGATATATTTATTCAATCTAATTGACAGAAACGTAAGTAGTTTAAATTAGATTTAATAAATATGTCATATTTGTAGGCACGTACTAATACAATATCTAGCATAAGAATTATTAAGGGATGTGTAAAATAAATTATATTAATTTCTTTTATATTTCTTTGAAAAGGGATAGCCCCTGAATAGGTGGCAAGTAAGGACATGTAAACATGTAGAGCAGTTTCAATAAAGTTTGCACCGAAAAAAATTTTTTTTATTCGAGACCCTTGCCTTATAATATGAAGAATATATTAATAATATTGGGTCTAGATTAAGAAGAAAAGTTCAAAACGTTTATACGTCGGATCAAAAACTTGCATAGAACCGATCTTATTGCTTAATTTAATCAATAAATGTTATAAACATTTTTTTCATTTACCGTGTCATATATATGCAATTATTTTCGGTATTACATTATCATTTAAGATTTATCGTCCTAAACTACAACCACTTCTACTTATTTATCTGAAATAATAATAATTCTCACTGGTATCAGATGTTACCAGTTTTGGGATGAAAAACTACTAGTCGGCTAGTAATATCTATAACTCTCGTTTTGGAGAAGAAATTGCATTTTGTGAGTAAATTGTAAATAACCTCATCTACACCGCTATTTAAAATTTAACGATATAATTGAGGGCACAACAAATTTTTTTAAATCAAGTTGCAATTTAAATATCTTTACAAAAATTTATAATTTTCATAAACTTAAATAATTTATTTAGCTCTTTGGGGTCATCCATAATGGCCGCTGCTTTATTATTGGAAATATTGCATTGTTTCAAATATTCCAAGATGTGGTACATCTACTGTTTACGCAACCCCGCGTGAGGGTCTTTATAAAATGGGTATTAATTTAATTGGGCTTATTTCGAACATAGAATCAATAAGTATTTTACAAATTACGTTTTAAGATCACTGTTAGGCAACAATGTTCGCCCGACAGGCTAGCAGGTTGGACAGGCTGGCAGGGTATACTCGCCAGTGAGGAGGTTAGTGACACAATCCCAGGTCCAGTGAACCACGCAGTCTGCGCACGCACATCCTAAATGGAGGTCCACTCGCGTCACTTTCCTTAGACACGTAATGGACGTAAAGTATTATGTCCAGGCAATGTCAACACATTTCGAATAAGAATTCGGTTCAATAATAGAGCATTGTATATTCTTAGAGACTTTGTGAAGGAAGTATAAATAAGTGTCCAAAATAATTAGTTCTGATGGATAGAATTTGAAGGTCCGCCAACAGATTTTACATTATTTCTCACAGTCAACGGTAAAAATCATAATATACAGAAAATCTTATAAATCGGACTACAAGTTAGATTTTTTTTTAAAAAAAAGACAGGAAGTACAATGAACTCGGAAACGCTGGACAAACAGTTGTTTTTAGTTTATAACATCTGTTGACCGAAAACTACATCCGTTCCATCAGATTTGATTAAAGGAGTAAGTAATAGAATAAAAGAGTTATTCTAATAAGAATAAGGAGGAAATATTAATGATTGACTTATACCGGGAGCAACAAAGAAAATAACAGATAAAAGAGCACATTGCCGAAAAAACAATTATCAGCTATATTATGATTATAATATTCATTACACAAGTATCATTTATAAGCCAAATAAATATTTGTCTCTATAGTGTTACGTTTATTAAAAAAAAAATAATAATAATAAACGTTGCTTATCAGAGTACTTTTGGATTGAAAAATTAAACACACAAGCTTGATCACCACACACACTTGGTAAATAATTCTTAACTATTACTCACAGTATGCCCTGATAGCTGCACTTCTAATTGCACAGTACAATAACTTAAGATCACTGAAGTTCACAAAAACACGGCACTTCACTGATATTCACATAAAACACTTTACCGCACTGTACTGTTCACTAAAGCTGCACTGAACGCACTGTAATTCACTTAAAGAGAGCTGAGAACAAACTAACTCCCGGGACGAGTTGGGTCTCTTTTATAGCGGGCGGCAAACATCAAAGAGAATGCCGAGAATGGGCTAGACGGCACAGTCGAGACTCTTCTGGCGCCAATGGTCCTTTCATCTACTTCGAACTTCTTAAATATGTGATTAGCTCTGTTTAATTTTTTCATGTATGTAGATTTCGCTACAATATACTCAAGCTAAAGGCTTTATGGGAACATCCTCCGTTGACAGAACGATTTCTTCCCTGGGAATGGTATAATTCTAGAGGATTTTATTTAGAAACATTATTGTATTGGGCACCACATTTCTCGTAATTCCTTAAAATTTCATATATACAAAATAAATATTTTACTCCATCTAGCGGCTGCACATTTAGATATACTGAAGCTTAACTTCATAAGTAAAAATTGAACTGGAAAGGTTCGTTAAAGGTCAGTACCGGAGGAGTGAGGGATTTTGGAGTAAAAGAAAATTATTCAAAATATCTCCGTTATTCTGGAAAACATTTCTATAATTCTTGTTCATTAAACGTTATAATGTAACTTTAATATTAACCGATATACTTGCAGTTTTTAGCTTTCATGTTTCAGTAAACAACTTCAAATCCTACTAATGAGGTATTCACTTAAAACACCTGATCCACTAAATTCATCACGCCTAGCACAATTTACAAGACTCGTTAACATGGGATTCGTATTGCAGGAGAAACTGTGGTTACGTGTCCAGATGCGGAAAATTTGCTAAGTTTACTCAGTGCCTGAATGACGTATTTTTTTTCTCTACGCGGACTTATTTTATTTCTGGATCATAGACGTCAGATTAAGGATTATAATTTAAAATATAAAAACGGCTAATTACGTAGCCCCAGGGTGGGAGAACTTTTATTTTTTTTATTGCAAAGCCAAGTCTACCTTCAGATGTAGTTATTTTATACACTAAGTGTAAAAACACTGGGCATTTCTAAATCTATTTTCTATTAAATTAATCCTGATTTTTGGCACACCTAAATTTGCATTCGAAAGTCATGTAGCACAGGCCAATCAGAAATATGTCTTTTAGTAATTATATTTGAGTGTGTGTGAACCAATCATTTTCTAGAAGGATGTTTTGTTTATTTTATTCATTTTAAATCGACAAAAGTGAGTTAGAGAATGGACACTGATTACAGCCTTGTAAAATGACTGTTCAATTATAATAAATCGGTTTGAATATTCATAAGAGAAATGAAACAGTCCCACGATTAATGGATTGCTATTCCAAATATATTTCTCGTGCTGTATATTATATTTCAGATGCTTCATTTCAATTTATTTATTTTCAGTTTATTTCTGTGTCATTATTCTTTCCTGCTTTTAGTCTTTCATTAAAATGTTATAAAACACATATAATTTGAATCTCTTCTATATCCAAAATAAATATATTATAAAATATAGTTAAGAAGACAAATTACAGCTATTAAGACATACCTTTTTAAAATAAAGATTAAGACGCAGCACCTTATGTCAAGCTCATGAAGTTTCCTGAAAAAAAAAATTGTAATAATTATTACTTACGGTTAGTTATGTCCAAATATAATTAAATTTGTACTGTATTAGCAATAATGAGAAATATCAAAAAGTAGGAATTGGTAGTTCTTACTTTAAGAGAAAGTTTTAAGGCCGGCCCAGACGCTCCGTTTTGCACAACGTTTTGCCTGCGCAGTTCAAAACGTTGTAGATAAAACGTTGCGTGTGGACTGGAAAACTGTGCAGTTTTGAACCCATTTCGAAGACGGTACAGTTTTAGTAAAACTGAGCCAGAGAGCATAGATTTCCTTGAACTGCGCAGTCAAGTCGGCGTGTGTGGACGGTAACACCGTTTTCCGATTCATTTTGATAGTCGACAATGGCTGACCTTCGGCAATGTTCTAGGGAGTTTTTAACAGATTTTATTGCTCTGTATGAAAATTTCCCGTGCTTTTGGCGTGTTAAATCAAAAGAATACAGTGACAGGGATAAGAAGGGGGAGGCGTATGAAAGTTTAGCAAATAAATTTAAAGAAATTGATGCAACGGCAAACCGGGATACAGTTGTGAAAAAAATAAATTCATTCAGAGGTCTTTGTAACTTCTACCAGTTGCCAAAAACCTTAAAGTTGCTGTTAGCCTTTCATGTGCTGATATTGCTGTTCTCATACAAGTATTTTCTTTGTTGATATGCGGTGTCACTAATTCCAATAAATATGTATATGTGTCAAAGTCCATTCGCAAGTAGTTCCGCCAATCAGTAGGTTCATTACGTAATTCACGCAATAATTTGATATGGGAAAAGTGCTTCCTTTTTAGAAGCCACTTCCGCGACCACTTTGAACACCGGGTACTTCTGAGATGTTGCAATATTTTTTTTTTTTTAACAAGACACAACGCGAAAATCAACCAGAGTAGTACCTCCTCCATGACGATCTCACACAAAACTGAGCAAAATATACAGATATGTCTGTGCCGTGTGGACGCTCTACAAATTGCAACGATTTCATTCCGTCTTAAGACTGCGCAGACAAAACGTTGTGCAAAACGGAGCGTCTGGACCGGCCTTTACATATGTGGCCACTGGCTACTTGTCCTTCCGACAAAGACGTATTTATTACTATGGTATAGGTTTCCAGCGATCGACTACTTCACTTGATTGGTCTAGGTTCAGAAATTCAGAGGAAATTAGGAAAATAATAATAGTAATAAATAAAAATGAAAATAATTATTATGGGTTTCTTTGTTATTTATGTCCACTTTAAGCTACTATGGCTAATTGGGACGGGTTATCTACCAGGCTACCTTAGGCCATCTTTTGTAGTTAGGGTGGGAATAAGGATTTTATTTAATGAGTTTGTCACTAAGTAACACCTATAGCCACTCTAGGTTTACCATATGTGATAAAAACCAACGATTCAACTCACATAGCTAACTTGAGCCCCGAAAAATAAGTTAATTTATAAAAAATAAAACAAAATATGATTTAAAAAAATAAATGAAATAAAGATTAAATAGTAAATAATAAAAAAAGTTGAATAATAGAAGTAAAATGCGTAATATAACTTCAACAAAATTATTGTCATTCTAAGCTCACAAAATACAAATGATAATCAAAAAATAAAAAAAAATTCTGATTATAACTTAATAAATACATATCGACAAATGATGGTTCAATTTCATAATTAACATGAACGATTTTTTTTCTAAAATTAAAGCAACCTTTCCTAAGGGTTTTCACAAATTACTGAAATAAATTGCTGTAGATAGCGTACATAATAGAAAATGCATTATGAAAAACGGATATACATTTATTAAATAGCGCAACATCTACTATGAAATACATATATAATTGATAGAAATTAGTTGATCTATTAATTTTACTATTAATAATTAATAAAAAAAAAAATAATAAAATCTGATGTGCGCAGAACATGATTTCCTTGAACTTCAGTTGACATGGAGATATTTCGAATTTTTGAAATAGCCCTCCTGTAGGTCCGCTTTCAGCCAATATTTTACTCGATCTTTAGTCTGACAGAAGACGTTTATGAACGGACATCGTTTTCGTAATCTCCTGAGTAGGGTCGATGGAGGTTTGAAGATATTTTTTTCGAAAATCGCGCCTTTAGTGCAACCTCAAAAGCTGATTTCTCTTAATGAAAATCTGCTAAAAGTATAGGAGCTGACGAATGCCCCTCCGTCGGAGAACAGGCGATTGGCATCAGTACATGTGCTAGACACGAATGAAAACCGAGTAGTCAATGCTGAAAAGGTGTTTCATTTAGCCCGCCGATAAGACTGGGCTGAAAACTTTCAGCATGAGCTCGTATCACGGAGCAAGGTTCGGAGGACTTTACTTGAGGCACGCTAAGGTTAAACAATTATTCCTATTACGCTTTGTTATCTGCAGGAACCGGATGCCTATTATCTTGAGAAGAACAACACTTTCAAACTTCCGGGCTTTGTGTGCCAGTAGTGTGTAAAATACCAGTGCATGTGCTAAAACGATAAAAACTGGATTGGCAAGGTCAAGAGCTTTAACTAATTTCTAAAAGTTATAGCTGCATCAAGTCAATATTTGTTAGAGAAATTAAAAGGCACGAGGATATTCAACAAAACTCTTAGTTAATATACTGTAATTTATTAACGTCCACTCTGTGATGTTAAGGCCGATAGGGAAGGATTATCTATAGGTCACCATCAATTTCTAGCCAAGGTGGGACCAAGACTTCTATTTAATGTGTTCGTTACTAAATAAATTCATATTGGCCAGACGAATCCAACTCGCCAGGCCAGGTTAGTTATTAGGTATATTCTTGGCAGAGTTGTAGGATTGCATAACGCAATACATTTGATTCAAAGGATTAATATGGGCTCAGAAATAAAAAAAATATAAACAAAATTCGAACAATTTGACAGAACTATCTGTATTATCCTATATATATATATATATATATATATATATATATATATCTATATATATATATATATATATATATAAATCACTATGTGACAATGTTGCTATTAATTTGGAAACGGAGGTATGTTTACTGCAATATGATGCAACTGCATAAAGAAGGGGTTTATCCCCACCTAAATTATATAGCTCATTAAAGAACTCATACGGAAAAGTCTCAAAAGTTTTAAATATCCCGAATTCCCCAACAACATTTTCCCCAGACCCTAAACGTAGAATAATAGGAGATAGAACCTCCATTTTTCCACTAAATGCGGAGCGAGCCTCTAAAAAAAAATGTTAAAATACATAGAAAATAGAGTAGAACTTGTGAAATTCGTCAAGCCGTTTTTAGTGAGTGACAAACAAACGGCAGAGCAGGCAGACTTACAGACAGTCAGGCATGAATTCCTCTTTTTCTTCTTAGGAAGTGAACAAAAAAAAAATAATGCCACCCACACCTGCTAAGCGGCTGAAGGGCAATAAATAAATACGCATTTTACTGAATCTAACCTTATTTCGCTTTCACTCTTTTGGTACTTCTTAGAGTGGCACATTAAGAGTTTAGCGTAACAAATGATTCACTTCACTATCACAGATCTGTTTTGATCGATAAAAATTAAGATGGCCGATCAACTATTAGCTGATTATTAACAGTTGATAGCACCACTTAGATCAATAACTTAGCATCCAATATCTGTATTATAAATAAACAACATATACAATTTTTATACAGATTTGAGTACTTCTCATTTCTTGTAGTTAAAACAATTTCTTCAAGAGTTAATACTGGATCTTGGTTCGCTGACTAAGTTCAGGAAATGTTTCGAAAAGGGAATTCCTCCAACATCAGCTTAGGAAAGAAACCGACCTATGACGAAATATAGATTCCAAGAGAATGAGGCTGTCATCCGGGTACAGAACTTGATTTCTAATCCATAATTAAAGACAATTTCTTAATAATTTAATTAATCTTTATTTTAATTTACTGATTTATTTATGTTTTCCCTATATCTAGACCAGAGCTACCGATCCGGCAAATATAACGCCCAGGGTCTATTGATTGAAAAGGGATAAGAATTGCCAATTACATATTTTGATACAAAGTATAAACAAACAAAATAACTTCTTCATGGTTTAGTATTTTAGCCACTTCCATCACAGAACCATAGCTTTATTGGTCTGCCCCTAACTCTACTATGTTAAAGAAATTATACTTGAATGCTTTCAGAATGACAAGAATCATTTAATTTCCCTGTATGAATCAGTTATTGTTCTTTGATAATGAATTTTCCCATGGGAAATAAACTGTTACCGTAGGTCACATAATAAGGCTTCAGCAGGGGATTGATATAATTCTTCATTTTGATACATTAAATGATAAAATTACCATTCTTTCACATTGTTAGTTCAAAATGTTTTATAAAGATGTTAATGTAAGCACACGTCAGGTTATGATGGAGTCCGTGCGTATCCATTAAGCCAGGCATGGACAACCTTTGACATGTTGCGGGTCAAACTTTAGTGTGCAAATACGTTCACGGGCCGCTTTTAAAAGTAGTGCATTTTAAAGTAGTGTTCATAATTTTTAACGATAGATATCAGACATGAAATTATACGACAATGTAATTGTAATACAATTTATTAAAATAACAAAATGAAATGAAAAAAAAATAGGTACAACATTATAATTAAATCGTAAAATTTGAATTATTACAAACAACGAAAGTTAAATAGCGACACCGAAATCAATGAGACACTTGAGCTTGAATTTGGGAAACTAATCCATCGATGTTTGGATTAATTCCACTGACACAAAGACGAAAAGAATTTTCCAAATTATCGTCAGTCAGCCTTGCACGATGTTTTGATTTATTAACTTTCATCATTGAAAAGAACTGTTCGCATTTATAAGTACTGCCAAACGCACAAATCTCTCCTCATCTTCCTCATTTGGAGTAAGTAGTGAAATATGTTTGTTTAATTGGGTTTTTCAAATTGTCTTGCGGGCAGGATCAAACCTTCCCGCGGGCCGGTGGTTGCCCTCATATGCTTTAAGCAATATTTGAATGGAATGCACTTTATCCTGGAAAATCAGAATATTAGTTAATTAATCATCAGTCAAATAAATTGTCAAATGAGAGGTTAATGTGCAATCAAGCCAGATTCCATTTACCTGTTACTTCTATTTTCTAACAATGTCGTCAATGTATGTATATAAACGATAAAAAGTCCGTCACGCAGGGGCTGAGTAAATTAAGCAGATTTCCCACGTGAAGTTATACAATAGAGAAATCTCTTTACGAGAGCCGAACACTATTACGGCAAATGGCCGAACTAGCTTTTGGCGGGAAACTCAGTCGTCCGTTATCGTCCCAAATTTAATAATAATGCAAATATCTCGGTTAATATTCAAGATAAAGAATAAATGTATAGAACAATATTTATAGTAAATTTAATTTTTTGATCCGACGTATGGTAACGGAGATATTTTGAATTTTCAAAAATCCTCCCCTCTAACCCCCCCCCCCTCCACTGAAAGAAAATTTTCGAAAATCGCGTCATGAGTACGACCTCAATAGCTGATTTCCCCTAAGGGAAATCTGCTAAAATGTGATAGCGGCTACGCCTTTTAGTTAGTATAAATAATTAATTTATTAATTATAACAATCGGAAGTTACTAAGAACTTGTCAATGATGAGAATGCTAGACTTGGCAGAACATTGCAGGATAGAATCTTGAACCCCCAGTTCAAACTTGGATGCAAATGAAGCCTGAAGTGAACATTTAGTCGGAACTTAGCTTTGGAACTTAATCAGAGAGGAAGTAGATTAGCTTCGAACTACAATCCTAATCAATCCTTGCTCCTTTGACCGCTATCGGCTGTTTACCTTTGTACAATTCTCTTAACTATTTAGCGAATTTTCTTTTGAAAACTCTTATTATGTAATATGACAACAAGATTCCTTTGAACTTCAAAAAAAGAAATATGTAGGAGTAATGGCCATAATAAAATTCAAAGAATCTTGTTTCCAAAATTGAAACCGGAATCTACTAGATATTAAATTTACTAAATTCATTCTCGTTGAAGAGATACATTAAAAGTTTTCAAGCTGGTAAAGGGACCTACAAAATTAAAGAATTCTTCATTCTTGACTTGAACGATTCTCACTCCTCTTCACCCGTCTGTCAAAATACAGTCTTTTTCGGTTAAATGAAATCTGACGTGGACGCCAGATCCCTTGTAGTCCTATTAAATCAAATGTCAGACATGTTTTGCTACACTTCATTTGAAACTGTTTAATTAGAACGGATATAGGAAATCTCCGTTCCACTGCATCTATTAAAAGATGCCCCAAAACACAGGAAAGTTTTTTGATAAAGTAAAACAGGTTCTGATAACGTGTACGGAGAAATTATCAAGTTTTATTTTGGCCCACCCATTAGTTTATTTTAATCAGAAAGAGAAGTGTTCAACTATATGTAATAACAATTCAATTGCTCGAAATTTCAACATTTTAAGGCCTGAGTTATGCGAGATGCCAAAACTAATCAAGATGGATTAAGGATAGGTAAAAAGAGATAATTCTGTTGAAGTATGAAACATTTCGCTATTACAATATCTCCTTTATTTCGTACTGAAAATTAAAAATAGATATTTATTTTTTACAATATAATGATATATTAACTCACGATGAACCCTTCAAGTCTATATTATTAGGGGAAATTTCTCACTTCACGTGTGACGGATTTTTGATCCTTCTTGTTATAATCCAATAAATATTGATAACAATCCGAAACATTCCCCAAGTATTACTCTCAATGTCCCGTTTCACACGGACAGGGTATTTTAGCAGATTTTCCTTAAAGAGATTCAGCTATTGAGGTTGTACTCATGACGCAATTTACGAACAATTCCTCAAATACCACCGTTTCTTCTCAGAAGAAGACGAAAATGAGGTCCGCTCAATATTATTTATATATAAATAAATGTCTTGCTACCGCTTTAGCTTGATATATAATCGTTTTGTGTAAAAAGAAAGATCAACTTATGTGTGATTATGTGTCGGATCGAAAAATTGCACATAACTAATCTTATTACAAATGTAATGCCCTATAAACGTTGTTATATAAATTTATTCTCTAACTTCAATATTAAGTAAGATATTTACATTTTTTTAGTTTTCAGCATTCAGTAAACCCACACTCCTACCCATGTCATATTAACAATACTCTGTTATATAGTGAAACACTTCATTTCAAACTAAATATTTGTCTCATTGAACTTTTACTTTTTAATATAAATGAAAGTACGTGGGAAACTGCTTAGTTAACTCAGCACTAGCGTGATGGACTTTTTGTTTTACACGTTAGTCATAAATTAAGTCATATGGCATCCGAAATATTCGGACCAATAATTCTAAGAGAAACCAATGAAAATGACGTTTCTAAGTTTGAAAGATAAAAAGAAACAAAATGGAAGAAAGCCAGTTTATTTCGACCCAGCAACTGCTAATGGGTGGAGTAGAACTAGGAAGAACATTAAGGGATGAGCAAGAAACTTGAAACCCTACTAGAGAACTAATTATCGAAATAAATTAAGCTGACTTTCATGACCAAAGACAATTAAGAACACATATCCGTAATATCATTTCTCCTAATGCCTGTATAAAATGCTTTATTGCCAGGCAGAAGACGTGTGTTTGATTAAACATTGATTTAAAATGAAACTGAGTTGATTTAAACTAAAATAATAAAAAAATTATCATACTCAAATCCTACTTTTTTTGGCGTCATTTTCAAACAAGTAAACAAAAAAAAATTCAAACTTAGAAAAGTCTGTCACGCAGCGACTGCGTGTAAACTAAGCAGATTTCCCATGTGCGTCACGTATTTGCATTTATCTCAAAAGATAAAAGTTCAACGAGAGCAATATTTGGCATTTAGGTTTCAAATAAAGGGCTTCATAATATTCATAAACAGCTTATTGTCAATATGACATGCGGGTGGGTATACTGATAGCCAAAAACCAAAATATAGAAATATCTCTGTTCACAATTAATATAGTGAAAGCATGTACACAACAACATTTATAGAACATTATATTTGCAATAAGATTCACTCTATACACTTTTAGCAGATTTCCCTTAAGGGAAATCAGCTATTGAGGTCGTACTCATGATGCGAGTTTCGAAAAATTTCTTCAAATGTCCATCGATCCTACCCAGGAGATGACGAAAATGAGGTCCGTTCAAAATTATATATATATATATATATATATATATATATATATATATATATATATATATTTGTCTGTTAACGCTCTAGCGGTCGCAATTTTTGTTTGATCGTTACCAAACTCGGAATTTAATCGTTTTATGTAAAAAGGAAGATCAAGTTCGTTAATGGCTGAAATCGGACTAGTGGGAGGGGGGGTTTAGAGGGGGGGATTTTTTGAAAATTCAAAATATCTCCGTTATTATGCGTCGGATCGAAAAATTGTATAGAATAAATCTTATTGGAAATTAAATTTACTATAAATATTGTTTTATACATTTATTCCCTATCTTGAATATTAACCGGGATATTTGCATTTTTATGAAATTTGGGCCGATAACGGATTTTTGAATTTCCCGCGAAAAGCTAGTTCCGCCCTTTGCCTTAACCGTTTGGCTCTGCTATGTAGATTTCTCTATTGTATAACTTCACGTGGGAAATTTGCTTAGTTTACGCAGCCCCTGCGTGACGGACTTTTTTGATTTAGACATATAATAACGGGGATATTTTAAATTTTCAAAACGTTAAATTTTCACTATTTTACTAGACCCGTTGTTCCACGTGAAAACAGATTATTTTATATTTCTTTAAATTGCAGCTATTTTTTGTGTCACAAGCAATTTATTGCTATTGTTATAAAATATTTAAAAGTTTCCTTAATGAATCCGATTTTGAATTTAGAATCTAGGCCCGAAAAAACAACAACAGCTTAACTAACTTCCATTCCTTTTGCATTTGCGATGATATACTGGGAAGATATACCAATTGACATTCTCATATTTTATAATTTCATTGATTTTCATGAAGCTTTATATTTATTTTAATATCGAAGGTTTTAGTTGAATCGTTACTACGATCATTTCTTTCACCCTATTTATATATACCTCATCCTCGCACGTCCATATTGTACGGCCTAAAGAAAGTTGTTAGTAAGCATCATTTAATGATGGTTGTATACTCGGGTCCCAGATGCAGGCTTGGGCCGTTTTTTCACTTTCCTGACTAGCGGGGCCTTATGACGCAAGAGGTTTTTATAAGTCATTAGGGCCTTTCCTTTCTGTCGTCAACGAATATCACATCATCAAAACTCTATTCGGCTTCCTAAGCAACGCTTCTCAATAGGACTCCGAATCGACTTTCGTAAGGCTCATCATCAGAGCAACGAGCAAGCCCGACCTCTCGATGCCGAAACACTCAAATATTCATCAAGGAGAAAATAATACGTAAGGCTACCATTTTGCGGCGATATCAAAAGCTATAGATACGAGGAAATCAGTGTGTGTGTCAAGAATCTGGTCTTAATGCCATCCTTTCCCCCGTGTGAACAACTGGAATTTATGTAGAGAGGAACTCACCAACCACTAAGTTCAATGAGAGAAATATTTGGTATTTAGGCTTCATAAAAAGAGCTTCATAATATAACAGCTTACTGTTAACATAGCATCGGTAAGAGTGGGGGTTTACTGAAGGCAAAATGCAAATATCTCGGTTAATATTAATGATTGTGAAAAAACGTACTTAACGGCATTTATAGAACATTACATTTTCAATAAAATTGGTTCTATGCTATATTTCGACCCGAGAACGAAAGCGAGAGCATAATAACGAAGATATTTTCGGAGATAAAAGGAAAATCTGCTAAAATCTTTATCCCAGCCCCGCTAGACCAAAACTCCGCAACTCAGGTGCTGTACAGCATAAGATCAATTTCCAAGTTTCGAAATGACACAGCTCTCTTTTTCACCATGAGTTAGAACCCTGGTTAACGTAACTTGAAATTTAAGCTCGACATCAGATGATAACTTAGCTTAATTTTCCTTTTTCGTTTGGTAATTCACTTATCGTAGCTAAACTAGATTGAGCTCATTAATGTGGTGGTACAATGTTGAATAGACAAATATAAGTTAGGGGCTCGGGTTAGCCATGCGAGTTAAATCGTTGGCTTGAATCTCACGTGGTAAACCTAGAGTGGCGAGTTCGATTCCCACCTGAGCAAATAGGAATATATTTAGTGACGAACTCATTAAATAAAATCCTTAGTCCCTTCCTGGCTAGAAAAGGGAGGTAACCGAAGATAACCCATCCCAATTAGCAATAGCAGCATAAAGTAGACGTTAAGAAATAAATTAAAAAATAATATGGGTAGAAAGAGAATGCCGATATCGACGACATTAACGCTTCCCCAACTTACAAGAGCTAGCTAAATTTATAATCACAAAGAACAAGCAAATATTCCGTTAGTACCTGAGTTAAAAAAAGTCCGTCACACAGGGGTTGCGTAAACTAAGCAGATTTCCCACGTGAAGTTTTACAATAGAAAAATTTCACGAGAGCTGAGCAGTTAATGAAACGGCCGAACTAGTTTTTGGCGGGAAAGCCACTTCGTCCGGACAGATTTAATAAAAATGCAATATCTCGGTTAATATTCAAGATAGAGAATAAATGTATATAACAATATTTATAGTACATTTAATTTGTAATAAGATTGATTCTGTACAATTTTTCGATCCGACGTATAGTAACGGAGATATTTCGAATTTTAGAAAATCCTCCCCTCTAAACTCCCCCTCCCACTGGGCCGATTTCAGCGGTTAACGAACTTGATCTTTCTTTTTACATCAAACGACTAAATATCGAGTTTGGTAATGATGAACCAAAAATTGCGACCGCTAGAGCGGTAACAGGCAAATATATATATATATATATATACAGTTTTGAACGGACCTCATTTTCGTCACCTACTAGGTAGGATCCATGGACATTTGAAGAAAAATTTCGAAAATTCCGTCTTGAGTACAACCTCAATAGCTGATTTCCCCTAAGGGAAATCTGCTAAAAATGTATATAACGACAATTTTGGTACATAATGTTATCAAGAACGTTAGTTATAAAGGCTGTTTGTGTAAATTTGAACGGAATTAATTTTCGTCATCTCCCAGATAGGATAGATGAATTTCGGAACATTTAAAAAAAATTAGTCAGTATCCATTTTCCTAATCAAGAAGGCATTTATGTGTAATATTAAATCATGGTTTGTCTTTGTTCTTGATGTACTGATGGTCGGTACTTTTGAGCGGCTGCAAACATTATCTGCTATACCTTAGTTTTAAAATGATTCTATCAAAATATATATTTTTTTCAAAAAAGAATTCCTCCAGTGAGGAATTTTGCATCGCTAGCTGTTCTTAAGTTGAGATTTTCAACTCATAGATATTGAACAGTAAATATATTACGGATCATGCACTGAAGAAATCACTGTCAAAGAGATTGTGACATAGATCAGAATACTGGTGGAGAACATACAAATTGCTGTTTCCACCAGTAAGATTCGCTTAGAATTGTCAATTAAAAACCATCGCCAGCAATAGCCAATTCATATCTCAACGACCATCAAATCAAATGTACGCCGAACTACATTAATCTCCGATAGTAAAAGTGTTTACACCAGCTTTTGGGACATTAATTCTAGTTTTCAGAATCCATTACTAAGAGTCCTTCAATAAAAAAATAATTAGACCATTAGGAGAGTAAATTTATCTCCTGTTGTTCCACTAAGGTAATTGAAACAGGAGAATAATAGCTAATAAGAAAATGGAATTCCCAGACCATAATTTTCACAATGGCGATTCAATGCTTATTGTTATAACGTCTTAACTCATTTCGAAAGCACATTTCATCAAGGTGAATGCAACTTGAACTGATTACGTCTCATAAATTTATCCATTTTCATTTTTTTTTTAGAAACCACAATCCTGCGGTGTAAACGAAAAAAAAATGACCAAGAAACAGTGGAAAATAATGTTCTTGGGTTTTCTATTACTTCTCTTGAAATGAATCTACCTCTGATGAAATACATGTGCAGAACAATTAGAAACATTCATTTTTACATTCTAAAAATTACAGATATAATTTTTTCCGAGCGTCTCTTGAAGTGAAATAATAGTCACTCCTGTCCTACTATACTCCTCATGAGAAAGTATTAAATATGTGAGTGTTTAGAAGTTTGAATTATCGGCAGGGATGCAACTGTTGAGTAAGTACTCTTGCGAAAAATGCCAAAAAAATAATTCAAAAATACGGTCGAAGATAACATTGTCTTCTTATTACTGCTCGTACTGGGCATAGCAATTAATTAATACAAAAGTCCGTCACGCAGGGGCTGTTGCAACTAAGCAGAGTTCCCACTTGTGTCAAGTATTTGAATTTATCTTAAAAGATAAAAGTTCAATGAGAATAATCTTTGGTATTAAGGCTTCAAATAATGTGCATCATAATATAACAGGTTATTGTTAATATGACATAAGCAGGAGTGGGGGTTTACCGAAAACTTAAAAATGCAAATATCTCGGTTAATCATCAAGATAATGAAAAATCGTACAACATTTATAGAATATTACAATTGCAATAAGACTGTCTCTATATTATGTTTCGATCCGAATCATAATAACGTAATTACTACTGCTCCGATTTCAGCCGTTAACGTACTTGATATTTAATTTTAAATAAAATTTTAAATATCGAGTTTAAAAATCAAACAATAATTGCAACTGAATTTTGGTCATCTCCTGGGTAGTATCGATGGGCATTTGAGGAAATTTTTCACGCGTCATGAGTATGCCTCAATAGTTGATTTCCCTCAAGGGAAATCTTCTAAAACTGGCGTTTCTTTAATGAGTTTAGTTGTTACGAAGAATTATTGGGATTTTTTCATGAATGTCTACATTTGTTTGGTCTTCATGACTTTTTATTGAAGCTTCTTTTTAAACAAATTTAGTACTTAATGGGCTATTTATTATTTTGAACTATATTAGGAAAGGAAAGCCAAGTATCCAAAAAACATATATTCAAAAACCAGTATCTGCTTGATGAAGTAGTTCTTTTTCTTTAATAGTATATTATGACAGCAAAACGTGTTGAACTAGACGTGACGCTGTTCCATATTTTTTTTTTTATGGCTTCCGTATTTCAAATCATAGCGCTAAGAGCCTTCATCTTAAATACTTGTACAGTCAATAAATTATCCATCATTTTTTTTTTAACGTACCGTAAGAGACAATACAGAAATTAAAACATCTACAACATAAATCAATGTTAGTTTGGAAGGTAGTATCGGCGTTGAGGTTGGTAATTGGTATCTTGGTAATGGACCGTCCCACATGCATCATTTATAGGCGATCAATATCGGTCGGGGAATTGTTTTTATCTCGTCTCAGAATCGATTTAACGTCATGACCAGCCATGTTGTGCCTCTATCAATCCTCTTTCTGCTCCATTACGCAAACGATAAACAAATATCGAGGAAAAGCAATTATCAAAGTCATTTTTATTTTTTGTGAAATCTAAAACTCTCATCTCATTTTAAAGAAAAGCCACGGTTTACTCCTACCACAAATTGTGTAGTAATAATCACGTCTAACTATTGATGGAGAGTCACGTTCTTTTTAGTAGATTTACCTTAAGGGAAATCAGCTATTGAGGTTGTATGACGGAATTTTCGAAATGTTTCTTCAAATGTCCATCGATCCTACCTAGTAGATGAAGAAAATGAGTTCCGTCCAAAACTGTATATATATATATATATATATATATATATATATATATAACGGCTGAAATCGGACCAATGGGAGGGGGGGTTTAGAGGGGAGGATTTTCGAGAATTCGAAATATCTCCGTTACAATACGTCGGATCGAAAAATTGTATAGAATCAATCTTGTAGCAAATTAAATTTACTATAAATATTATTATATACTTTATTCTCTATCTTGAATATTAACCGAGGTATTTGAATTTTTATTAAATCAGGGCGGATAACGGGCGAGAGTGAGTTTCCCGCCAAAAGCTAGGTCCGTAACTGCTTGGTTCTCGTATGGAGATTTCTCTATTGTATAACTTCACGTGGGAAATCTGCTTAGTTTACGCAGCCCCAGCGTGACGGACTTTTTTGTCTTGAAAATGTTTATTAGCTCGATACTTAAGCTGACAGTCATTAATGGTTGGACTCGGGCTAGTTATAAGGTAGAGGGGGGGGGGTTCGAAAATTAAAAATATCTCTGTTATATATATAGAATTAGGATAATCAAATATTATAGAACCGATCTTATTAAACTATTGATGGTGTACAATTGTTAGTTTATAAATTTTTTCATAATTTATTATTTGGAGAAACACCCTCAAGAAAACGGAGTTTAATGATTTAGTCAACTGCAATGACATTTTTCTATTAACCATTTATACAGACTAAACTTTGTACGACTAAAATCTTTCGACTGTGGATTAATGAAAGTATATAATTACACGCATAAAATTAAACAAATACAGCCTATAACGTCAGTATGATTGATAAAAGATTTCGTGATAAAATGACAAGTATATTAAAAGTCTTGAACCATATTTGGTTTTCAACCTTCAGTAACACCCACCCTTTCTACTCTTCGTTTTTTTTACACAGAAATAGAGAATATGTGATGAGACGAGACCAAACGTATGTTATACCGGTACGTGAAAAATCTACTTAGTTTGCATAGCCCTTGTAAGCCGGACGTTTTACTAGGACAAATTTGGAGTAAGAGAGAAAGAGAAAGATCTCGTGATAGGGGTTGTGTGTGTGTGTGTGTGTGTGTGTGTGTGTGTGCGCGCGTGTGCGTATGAGAGGGATAGTCCTAATGAGTGCGTGCGCGGGTGTGTTGGTGCGAGAGAGAGAGAGAGAGAGAGAGTGAGAGAGAGAGAGAGAGAGAGAGAGAGAGAGAGAGAGAGAGAGAGAGAGAGAGAGAGAGAGAGAGAGAGAGAGAGAGAGAGCCAGAGAGAGAGAGAGAGAGAGAGAGAGAGAGAGAGAGAGAGAGAGAGAGACCCCTGTTACAGCTGGTATACTATAGAAGCTGACTAAAGAATGGGCCTCATTTAATTGTGGCTAGTGGCCAGCCTCCAGGAGTAGGTTCATTCACAACATTTACTCCGACCACCGCACTACTAACATCTCCCATTATAACCTCCTTTGTAACCTGAAATATATAACAGATGACCATTTTTTTAAAATAGAAAAAAACATTACTCTTTTTCATCCTTGATAAAACTACTTTCTAATTACACTCCTAATTGTAGAAAAATAAAACTTTATATGAATGCCAGTTCCGTTGTACAGTAGATAGAACTTGTGAAACAAAACTTAAAAAATCAAACTTTCTTAATATACATAATTATACTAATATTCAATTATTATTTATTTATTTGGAGCTTCGCAACTTTGGCGATGTTCAATTATTAAAAACCCAAAATAAAAATGTGCATTTCAAATATTAGCGAGCTATAACTAACTAACTACATAATCACCATTAATTTTAAACTTAGCGGTATCGCTCTTTGAACATTACAACGTTTTGAAATTGAACAGTAATTTCGTTAAAAGACAGTGACTGTTACTCTATTTTTAAAAAAAAATAGATCCACAAAAATATATTTATGAGCCAATAATATTCAGATTAAAATCATAATTTCATTGTCGATAGCGTATCATTCTCAGAATTCTTTAGGATTCTTTATAACGAAAGGCAAACCTGATGAGTAGAGGGAATGGTCTACTTCGCTACTGCTATTTCACATAAGCTGGATACCAAAAGGTCAGGTAAATACCAAGAGAGAGTGCAGTTAGTGTTTCTGCATTGGCAGTATGGTCAAGGACCATCAATCTTGGTTCTTGACTTTTTTCTGATTCGATGGTGCTCGTAAAAGAAGAGCTATCCTTGTATCTGAATTCCTTCGCGCCTGCTGGTTGGTCAATAGGAGATATTCGCCCTTTAATACAGCTGTCCACATTTTAATGTAGTACCACATTTTAGCAGATTTGCCTCAAGAGAAATAAGCTATTAAGACCGAATGTCCGTCAAAACTGTCCATATATATAGATATATATATATATATATATATATATATATATATATATATCTATATATATACAATTCTTCTGTACGTGTGTATGTCACTGAACTCTGAACTCCTAACCAGCTGGACCGATTTGAATGAATTTTTTTGTACGTGCTTGGGTCACGCCCTGGATTGTTCAGCGTTACAAACCAGCCGGCAGATGGAGCAAGAGTAGGGGTTGTACGGAAGGCCTAAAATTAAAAATACCAATTTTTCGTTTCCTATTGGGTTTTCGGCAAATATGCAAAGTTGTTTACACTGTTATTTAGAGTAACTTTTGTTATATTCACTTTTGTCGTATAACAATGTAAAAACGAGATATACACTAAAAAATTAAAGTGGGAACCAACAATTTTATCGGGCGAGTGAACAGAACTTAATTAAACTCTATATTTAAATTAGCATTAATTCTTTCATGATTATAAGCTATATTAATTTTTTTAGGTTCGAACGGGAGTAGGGGTTATAAGGGAGGCCTAAATAAAAAAATTCGCGATATTTCATTTTCTATTTGTTTTTAGGCAAACTTGCACGTAACAAAAGTTGTTTTCTGTATTATTAAAAGTAGCTTTTGTTTTAAAAATAATATTATTAAATTTAATATCCTAACCGCTTGAAATATCATGCAGGACAACGTCTGTCGGGTCCGCTAGTATATATATTTGTCTGTCACCGCTCTAACGGTCGTAATTGTTGTATTACCATTACCAAACTCTATATACAAGCGTTTTATGTAAAAATAAAGATCAAGCTTAAATCGGAACTACGGGAGGCGGAGGTTTAGAGGGGGAGAATTTCAAAAATTCGAAATTTCTCCTTTATTACACATCGGATCGAAAAAGTGTATAGAACTAATCTTTTAGTAAATTAAATGTTCTATAAATATTGTTATATACATATTTTCTCCAAGGTTAATATTAACCGAGATATTTGGAATTCCTTCCTAACAACAATACGCTGTTACAACATGAACTTCATTCTTCTAAGCTTAAATTCTAAATATTGTTGCCATGAGGACCTTTATTAAGCGAGATACATGCAAATTCGATGTGTAATGACATCAATTAAGGTTCTTGTTTCGAATATGTTCATTTGATCTATAAGCTTAAACTCTGGATATCTCTGGAATATGCTATCTCTGGAATATGCTGGATGGTAGAGGAACAAGTGTATAAGAATTAATAAGAAGGCCAAGTCCTCTACTGGTTTTTAATATTATGCAGAGTGCACTTTCGGAGTCAACGCTCCATCCTCAGTGCCTGATTAAAGCTGCGTTGCCTGGACCACGACTGCCGGGCGACAGATTAAACTGTTTTATTCAACACTAAAGATCGTGTCTGTGATTTGCGAAATTCGGACCAGGAATAGTGGGAGTTTAGAGGGGGGGGGGGTAAATAGAGAATATATGGTAAGATGAGATCACGTGCATCATAGCAGCACGTGGGAAATCTGCTCAGTTTACGCAGCACCTACGTGACGGACTTTTTATGGACGCATACTTCTAATATTATTAGCTTGGAATTACTGAATACCTAGTCTTGCTTATATGTTTACAGTTTCAATTTCTTCTAATACAAATGGCTCCGCATTAAATTCAAAATCACCTGTTGTTTGAAACATACCGACTAACCTTACAGTAGCATCGATTTCCTTAATTCCAGGAGATTTTCGAGGATCTACAGATTATCCCAAGCGGTACTATCATCATCACAGGAGCCTCCTTCCTTGCGTAGGTTGGTCCAGTAATAATGTACTTCCTGCTCGGACATTCTAGTAACTACTCCTTACATCTCTTTTACTCATACTTATCTTCCTCGGTTCCTCCTTGACAATCCTATATATCAGTTAAATGTGCATGTAACTAATAAAAGTCTAGGTGGATTACTAAAATTCATTTCTTATAGGTTTTATTTATTTGCAAAAGTTCAATAAAATAAAGTTAATATTTGTAAAAGTTTAATCAGAACAATGTTTGGTATTAAGGCTTCAAATAATGTGCTTCATAATATAACACCTTATTGTTAATATGACATGAGAAGGAGTGGGGGTTTGCAGAAGGCCTACTGCTAAAAAAATACAAATATATTTGTTAATAATCGAGATAGTGAAGAAACATACATAAAAACATTTATAAACCATTAAATATACAATAAGATTGGTTTTATACATTTGTTGGATCCGACGCATAACAACAGATATTAAGAAATTTCGAAATTCTCCTCCTCTAAACACCCCTCCCCCTGGTTCGATTTCAGCCGTTATTGAACTTGATATTTCTTTTTACTTAAAACGATTAAAGATGAGTTTAGTAACGATTAAAAAATAATATTTGGTATTTAACCTTGTAATTAAGTGGTTCATGATATAACAGCTTATTATTATAACACTAGCAGGAGTGGGTTTACTGAAAGCGGAATAAAATAAAATCTAAATATCCCGGATAATACTCATTATACGGAAAATATGTATAGAACAATATTTATGGTAAATGTAATTTGCAATAAGATTGTTTCTATACAATTTCTCGATTCGACGCATAGCAACGAAGATATTAAGAATTTTCGAAATCCTCCTTCTCTCGGGGGAGGGGGCCCGGTCCGATTTCAGCCGTTAACCAACTTGATCTTTCTTTTTACATAAAATATTGAGTTTGGTAACGATAAGTCAAAACTTCCGACCGCTAGAGAGGTAACAGACAAATATGTATAAAATTTTGAACGGACCTCATTTTCGTCAATCACTAGGTAGGGCCGATGGACATTAGAATTTTTTTTTTCGAAATCCACGTCATGAGTAAAACCTCGATAGCTTATTTCTCTTAAGGAAAATCTGCTATAATTGTACGTGATTTACAGAAAAAATATTCTCCATAAATTCGATTAGGTCTAGCTGAGTGGTAAAGGTTCATAGAGAGCATGGAAATATGGATATTTTGGAGGCCATGTGTTTAGGACGACCGGTTGGCATGGCTTTGATAGGTGATAAGCTACCTGATAAGAGCTCACATTACACGGCACAAGGAGTATGGCTGTCGGTAGACATCAAAGCCGCCGAACCAGAGCTATCGAAGCCAATATGCCTCCCCAGATAGATAGGCCCTGTCATCGTGCTCCACGAGTATCCATCAACCTTCCCTATCTCCCGTGGTCATTTCATTCGTCCGGGGTCTCAATCAGTATAAATCTTGCAGATAAAATAAAGGCTGGCTGGGAGTTTCGCTCTTGACAAGTAATTGAAGAACAATGGGCCTTTAGTTGGATTTGCTAAGTAAAATTAATTATCCATTAGGATTCTAATTTGAAGTGGAGGCTCTACCGGAAAGGTAATATTCCTTTTATAGACTTTAATTGTGGGTTACTCATACTGAGTCCCAGATTTATCATTTGTGCGCTCAACAGGTCAATGAGGGACAAAGAATGCGTTCACACTCGCAGCCAATACCGGGCCAAGGGAATTTGTAAGCAATAGAGCTACAACCAATGAAGTCTATATAATAGTCAAGTAAATGATAAAATTATAGGCACGTGAATATTAAAACAAATATCCTAGTTTCTCCCGATACTTTTTTTTTTTAAATAACATATAAACATTCTTTTTGGCAAAGCAATGGTTGGGAGAAAGACGTCTATTAATACAACTAGCCTTCCATAGTATTTTAGTAGATTTCCTTAAGTCCATCGATCCTACCTATTAGATAACGTAAATGTGGTCCCTTCAAAATTGTAAATCCCTTAGACTACCAACGGGACAAATATGTCCCACTAAGGTGAGAATCATGGACCAGTGGGAAAATATCAACGCCGGAACCCTCACACTCCTGTTCCCATCAATTACTTGGTGTTTAGTTCCAAAATGTGTCCACAGATCGCGGGACGTCCGCACATGGGACACATGTCCCATATTCTAAATAATGCCTCCCAAATGCAAAGATCATATGACAATGTCGGAGTGAGCTCTACAAAGCATAATTGACAAGAAAAAATTAGAATGTAATTACATAAATATAAAATAAAGGGATATATAATTGTCTGTTACCGCTCTAGCGGCCGCAATTTTTGTCTTATAAATTCAAACTCGAAATATAATTGTTTTATGTAAAAAGGAAAGATCAAGTTCATTAACGGCTAAAATCGGAAGAGTGAGAGGGGGAGGGTCCAGAGAGAGGGGAATTCCGGAAATTCGAAATATCTCCATTAATATGCATAGGGTCAAAAATTAGAATAAATCATATTGCATAAATATAATGTTCTATATATATTTTTATGTGAGTTGTTTCATTATCTTGATTATTAACAGAGATATTTGCATGTTACAGTTTTCAGCCCTCAGTAAACCCCACTTCTACTCATCATGACATATTAACAATTATCTGTTATATTATGAAGCACACTGCTTGATGCCTAAATACCAAATATTGTTCTCATTGAACTTGAGATAATTGCAAATACCAGACGCACGAAAAATCTGCTGAGGTAACTCAGCCCGGACAGCCTCTTTTAAAATTTGAACCTGAAACTTCGATCTGCCACGTCAGTATTTTTCAAAAATGTTTAATTCCAAATCTTGTTATTATTGGAATGGAAGGAAAATAATGAGACCTTAAGGTAGGCTAAATATGTTTTACTCTTCTTATTAATAATGAAATATTGTATATACTTTCGAAAATAAAAAATACAATTAAATAATCTTTCGGTTAACCAATAACTCCTAATTAGATTTTGCTGAAGAAAAGTGCATTTCCAGAGTCGTTAAAGATTAAGTAATCATATTAGTTCAGCTGGAATATTAATTTAGTCCAATTTCAATTAGAAATTAAGAAGTCAAAGGATCCACTCCCTGCTCATTAGTACCCTCTAATTTATAACTATAAGAATATATAATATAATACAAAAATGGTAATTATAAATTTAAGGGTAGATTGTTTTAAGTCTACTACAAAGTATCATTAACTCTCAAATTCATGTAATTCGGGATATATATAAAACTTATGTTTCAAAATAAGATAAAGAAATAACTTACAAGAGGGCACCATATCAAAAAACAATTCACATTAAAATTAATGTGAACGCTGACGAAGGAGCTAATAGTGCTAGGCAATTCTACAAACACGTCCAGAAATATGCTGGAGGCATATTGAACCAAGACTGGAACACGAGTTGGCTTCAAATTGTAATTTAATAAAAATGAAACTGTATTAGAAGTTAATAATAAAACGTCCGTCACGCAGGGGCTGCGTAAACTATGCAGATTTCCCACGTGAAGTTATACAATAGAGAAATCTCCATACAAGTGCCGAACAGTTACGGAAACGGCTGAACTAGCGTTCGGCGAGAAAGATAAGAAGCGATCATAGCTCGTCCGTTACACTTAATAAAAATGCAAATATCTCGGTTAATATTCAAGATATAGAATAAATGTATATAACAATATTTATAGTAAATTTAATTTAAATAAGATTATCTATACAATTTTTCGACGACGTATAGTAACGAAGATATTTCGAATTTTCGAAATCCCCTTCCTCCCACTGGTCCGATTTCAGCCATTAACGAACCTGATTTGTCTTTTTACATAAAACGTTTAAATATCGAGTTTAGTTACGATCAAACAAAAATTGCGACCGATAGAGCATTAATTGACAAATATATATATATATATATATATATATATATATATATATATATATATACTAGCTCAGATACCCGGCTTCGCCCGGGAATTCATTTGAGGCTGAATGGTGATGATATTTTTTTGGCAAGGCTTGACTTTGCACAATATTTTGACATTTACCCGTCCCAGTGTTATACGGGTTAATACCCGTCGTTTCTGTGGATTTGTTAATAATAAAATTAATTTTTTATGTAAGACTTCACTGTCCTCCATATTGCCATATTTCCCGTTTCCTGTGTTATACATTAAAATTAATTTTTCCAGGTGCTGTACCTGGTAGTTCATATTGAAAAGAATTGTTGAGCAAATTTCTCTAAATAACAAAATAAACAACTTTTGTTATGTGCATATTTGCCGAAACCCCAATAAGAAACGAAATATCACTATTATTAATTTCAGGCCTCCCTTATAACCCCCACTCCTGCCCGTCCCTAGAAATGTTAGTATGGCTTATTATAAGGAAGGCGTTAGTGCTAATGCACATACCGAGTTTTATTTATTTCGGTTGGGTCTTTTGTCCCAAATAAAATTGTTCACTTCCGCTATAGGTTTTAGCGTATATCTCGTTTATAATTCGGTATACGACAAAAGTGAATATGATAAAAGTTACTCCAAATAACAAAATAAACAACTTTTGTTATGTGCATAATTGCCTAAAATTCTATAGGAAACGAAATATTGCTATTTTTAATTTCAGGCCTTCCCTACAACCCCCACTCCTGCTCGTCTCTAGAAATAATGGTACAGCTTATTATCATGAAGGAGTTAGTATTAATTTACATAGCGAGTTTGGTTTAGTTCGGTTGAGTCTTTTGTGCCAAATAAAATTGTGGACTCCCCGCTATAGTTTTTAGCGTATATCTCGTTTATAATTTGGTATACGAAAAAAAGTGTATACAACAAAAGTTACTCCAAATAACAAAATAAACAACTTTTGTCATGTGCATAATTGCCGAAAAACGAATATGAAACGACCAAAGAAACAAAATGCAGTTATGGTGTCTATAACAAGTGAAACGAAAAGTTATCGTGAAATTTCGCGAAAAAAATCGATGTACAGACAGAGGTTACAATTCTATATATATATATATAACATTTTGAACGGACCTCATTTTCGTCATCTCCTGTGTAGGATCGATGGACATTTGAAGAAAATTTTCGAAAATCACGTCATGAGTACGACCTCAATAGCTGATTTCCCTTAAGGGAAATCTGCTAAAAGTCGTACTGACACAAATATTGGTCACACGACATCACACATACTTATCTCCTCTAGTATCTCTTTTATTCAACCTGTCGAAATTTTAGACCACAAATAATTTACACCTTATTGCACTTCTCTACAATTTAAATATTAAAATATGCTTTTTTGAGTTACCCCAATACAGAATTCCCAACTGTACCCGACCATGGAAATAACCGTAATATATTAGTAATGGAGTTTCCATTGGAATATATTTCTTAATAAATTTTAACAAAAACCAAAACTATAAATAAATAAGGTCGAACCGGTCTATGATTTTCAATACTAATACTTACTCGAGTCAACAGTTTAGATGTGCTATTCCGAACTTAACAGCGCGATCTGACACAATTTCTCACTATTACAATGCATGAATATGCTTATGAATACAAACAACACAAGATAATAAGCTATAATTCATCACATTGCATAATATCTAACAATGGTGGGGAAGGACGGATATACTCACACATAAAAAACTCAAGGTTCTGAGCATTTCGAAATAATTATTTTCCAACAAATTAGCTGTATCCTCCTTAAAACGTACCCAAGGATATACTGTAAGGTGCTTAGAAGCAAAATAAATTTCAATATTAAAAAGGTGTTCGGCTCGAATCCCGGGAGCTGCAAATTTTTCTTTTGCATTGTGAATGAAATAGCTCTTCTGGTGGACTTCGGTCTGTTCCCCAGTGCCAAATTATTATTAAAGATGTACTATAAGTTATGAATTTAAGGTGCTATTTGAATGATAGCTAGTCCAGACACTCCAAGTACGGGCTGTAGGTATACTAAGTAGAAAGATTTCCCACTTGCTCAAATGCAAATTTTATATTTCTCCCTCAATAAGAAGCCTACGTGAACAGGCCATGAGTTCTAAGTTGGGCAATGATGCAGATGCTTTGAGTAAAAATCGTATAAGTGGTATTAGGAGTCAAATGAAGGATAAAACGACTTAGCTAATACTCGATTTAAAAAAAAGAAGTATGAAATAACAACTGTACAATATTATATATTATTTCCACTAAGATTAGGTATAGGTTAGGTCCGATTCATAGTAACTAAATATTTTGGATTTTTCATTTTATCCCCTGTACTATTTATCATAATATAAAACGATCCAATAGTGTCCAATTGATAATGTGCCTTTGAGAAAGAGTGTAAGTTTACTGAAAGCTACAAGCCGATGTAATATGCCAAATGCAAATATCTCGGGGGTGGGGGATCTGGTTATCCATGTGAATTAAGACGATGGAATTAATCTCACATGGTAAGACTAGAGTGGCGAATTCGATTCCTGCCTGGGTAATAGGAATTTATTTAGTGAAGAACTCAATAAATAAAATCCTTTGTCCCACCCTGCCTAGAAAAGGGTGTTAGCCTGTAAATAGCCCGCCCCAATTAGTCGTGGTAGTAAAAACTAGGCGTAAAATTAATAACAAAAAGTGACTAATACTCACACTAGCGGAAACATATATAGCACAACAGCAGAAGAAATTTAAACTCGTAATGTGTTTGGTCGTATTAAATTTTTCGATCCAAATCATAATAACAGAGATATTAAGATTTTCACCTTTAAGCCTTTTGGATCGATTTCAGTCGTTAACGAACTTCGATTTGAAACTTTTCGAAAATCTATGTTCAACCTCCAGTACCTGATTTTCCTTAAAGGGAATCTACTAAAAGTCGCGTAGCAGACCTGGCAACATATGAACGTATGAACCAAATTATTATTACCATTTTTGGGCAATTTAAACTCATTAAACAGGTATTATTTTCCTATATTAAGAAATATTTCAAGTATTTATAATATGAAATGAACTTTATGAACAAAATTAACTAAACACATCCGTTGTTGGCGAACAACATTGCTTGTTCTAGCAAGTAAATTAGGTTCCCCAAAATATGAGAATATTTGTTACGTGTTGTAAAGTGCTTTTTGAAAATCACACCAAGTACAAAAATCCCAATAACTGACCCCCCCTCCCCTCCTGTTATTTATATTAAAAAGCACGTGCACCACCATATGAGAAAGAAAAAAAAATTGTGTTCCCCATATTGATTAGATAATAGACATTTTGACGTCAAACGACTTCCCGGGTTGATCGAATCTTGGGTGGCAAGGAGGATATTAAAAGAGCATCTTGTGAGGTCCATCAATTGATCATTTATAGAGACTAATTCAAGTCTTACTTCTGTAATCTAGAGGGCTCTGACTGTAATTACCTAAATTTAATTTTAAAATAATTCAACCGCTCCCCCAACAATGATTATTGAAAGTCATAATAATAAATAATAAAAAATAATAACAAAATAAATTTGAAAAAAAATAAAAAGTTGAACAGGAATTCCTAGTAGAAACTAATAAAACCATTTGGCCACGTAATCAATTGGTGTTACAGAACCTACCTGGTTTTAGATTGGCCATTGTTGACAAATTAACATGCATACTCAATTTTTGCAAATATTTTCACTATTGTCCATTATCCACATTATTTTTTGAAATAGTGTAAACCGCGGTCTAATATACTGGCTACGGTCATGTAGTAAATTAGTCTAAATGTATGCTAGGTCTATGTGAGTCCTTAGATAGAAGTCAGTTAGTATATTTTTTGTAGTAAACCTACAGTTATACTGTTGGCAGTAGGGCTTGCCTTCTCCAGTAAGAAACTAAGTGTGAGTCAGTCGTGAATGGCCAATTCTTAACCTCGTTAAAAATACTTCACTTCTAATTAGCCTTTTTTGAGGACGACCATTCACGAAGTATATGTTTCAGTTCGCGAAGTTTGTTGTCAGTACTGGCAACCAAGCTTTCTGCCATGAATTGAGTATCATATGTTTTGCATGGGCTTGAATATCTTGGTGTGTATAATATCTGTTGTCGTAATTCCTTTTTTGAGTAGCTGATTTGGTGACTTCGTCTACATGTGTGCTTTGTCCAATGTTAGTATGTCCGGTTAACCAATATAGTCAATCTTTTGTTTAATGTGTGGATTTTGAGTAATATATACGAGATGAGTGGATGTGAACTATATATATATTTTTTTTAATGGATGTAATGAGCTAAGAGAGTCAGTGCAACGAAACAAGACCTATTTATTTAAACGGACGAATCCAAAACTGACCAAGGAGTAGGGGCCGCTACAATTGTTGCCTCTGCTAACTTTCAAATAAAGCTGCCAGATGAGACAAGCATATCTACAGCTGAGCTGGAAGCTCTGTAACTTAGATAGACAAGATATCTGAAACTAAGAACACAGACATAATAATTTTTACCTTAAAACAATGCACAAGGCAAAACATTTGCTCAAAAACAATGAAGATTGTGAGACCTGACTATCTTTTTTTGGTGCCTTAAAATAAAAAATTCTAAAATTTAAATATTAAATTAAATACCTTCCAACAACAATAACGATAAATAACAAAAACAAATAACTAGTAAACTTCAGATCAAACATCTTATTAAATACTTGTAATATTTTTCTGCTTTTATTTAAAATTATTTAATATGAAAATGTGTAAGTTCAAAAAAGAAATATGATTTAGAGATTTTTTACGATTGGTAAATAAGGTCCTATATGAATAGTTTACATCTCTATTAGTACAGAGTTAACAATTTTTTTTGTTCGCTTTCATCTCCCACAATCTATTTTATTGAAAAGAGTTTGTACACAACTAGATGTTATAGCAGGCCTAAGTACGAAACTCTAGAAGTCTAAGGCTAGTCGTTTATGATTTATGGGAATTGCATGCAAACGTCACGCCAAAATTAATCAAGATGTTCTGAGATCAGTTTTAAACGTATAATTCTGTTGGAATCTGAAAACCCAAATGTTTGTGTTACAATACTCCCTTTACTTCGAAAATGGAAGACTAAAGTGAATATAAGCTTTTTCTTTTCCACTGCCAGAAATAGTCCATTTAAATTAAAGACTTTTTTTTTTTAAGCATGCCTGTTTTTAAAAATCATTTTGGTGACAAATTCATGTTTTCTAAACTTTGGATTGCATTAATTGAAACTAGACTGTCTGTATCGTTTTTAAGGAGTGTTGGTTTTAGACGAGTTATTGTAATTTTTCAGTAATGTTCATGCGTAAATGTCAGTTTAGAGTCCGTGTGTATAATGGATGCATAATCCAATTTCTGTGAAAGGGGGAGGGGTATGCAAATTACAATAATTATTTCTGAGCGCGCTCAACACAATTTCATCTGATGTCCAATGAAAGCTGAGTATTATTTAATGTTGAAGACGATCTGCATGCTTTCGATGCACTATTTCATTGTTTAATTCTTAATTAATTACTTATCTTTCTCAATCCGCTTTCACTTTATAATTGAAAAATTGCTACGTAGTAATAGTAGCAATGTAGATCGCTGCATAGAGGTAGAAATTGCGGAAAGCTCGGGAAAGTTTATACCTCTTATAATCCAATGGAAGCAAGTAAATTACTGTCCTTTCTGATTGTCTGGAATAACGAGAGTCATGAACGCTGCAATGTACACCATTCGGAATTACCTGACTTTACTTGGGATCCCAGAAGCATTTTTATTAATTAATAAAAATACATAGACTAATGAATAGAAAAGAAACTGTCAAAACCTTCAAGGGAGTTGGGGGTTGGTTTAAATATGTTATTTATTAAACCTTTTCTACAGAGGGTGAAGCTAAGGATTTTATTTAATGAGTCTGCCACTAAAAAACTATAAATTCCTATTGCTCAGGCGAGAATCGAATTCAGGAGTCTAGGTTTACCAAGTGAGATTAACACCTACGCTTTAATTTATATTGCTTGTCCAAGCCCCAAGAATGCACAGAGTAAACGGAGCAAAATAAGTTAATATATTGTTATCTCAGACTTGTGGACAGCTTGTTAATTTTGCCAAGGAAATGCACACAATGGTGTTGAAATATTTTGGGATTCCCTTGCATGACGTGTAAGTATTATCATCAAAATGTATATATTACATACCAAAAACCAACGCAAACACCACTTATTTTAATTTTTTAATACAAATACCGCTAATCAGGGCAGGTTATCAACAGGTTGCTACCTTTTTCAAGGCAGGGTAGAGGGGGGGGGGTATTAAAAGAGTTCGTCACGAAGACCCATTCGAAATGATATCAAGGAAGACTCGAAATAATTAAACAGAAAGGAAAGTAACTGATCAATAGAGATTCATAAATATTCGAAATGCCACTGACCCGAGTTCGATTGATGGATGAAAGGATCCATTCCATCATTTTTAAAGACACTACCATAGCATTACATATATATATATATATATATATATATATATATATATAATATATATATATATTTATGAGATGAGAGAGAGAGAGAGAGAGAGAGAGAGAGAGAGAGAGAGAGAGAGAGAGAGAGAGAGAGAGAGAGATGATTTAAAAATGTTTCGTTGGAATTTTATATTTTTGGGCACAAACTACCTCAATGGGTAACATTTCAAACATAAAGGGAGGGGGGGGGGGGTTACGTAAAAGTCAAAACATATATTCTTCACATAGAAGAACTAGTAATAGCATGAAGAAAATTTATTAAAATATATATAATCAAAATAAATTGATATAAGTGAATTCATCACTCTTGCTGAAATGTGGGATTGCCATACTCATGCTGGAATCGAATTCCAAATTCATGATGATCCTCATGATAGCTCTAATGAAATCAAATATATTCTCTTCAATTTATTTTTTAATAAAGATGTTATAGAAAAAATGAATATATTTTTCATCACTAAAATTATCTTTAGTTTAAGAATTTCAAATAAAAATATATATTTTAAAAGGCAGGTCAAATTAACAAACCCAACATCAACATGTTCCATTTAATTTATGAAATCATCCTCTTACCAATTAAAGCTCGACCGGTCCTTTAGATGGGGTTAAGACTAAAAAATAAATAACACTACAAAAAAAATCATACACAAACTCAATATATATGTATCATTAGAATCATTTTGGTCATACTTAACTATCATTAAGAAAAGCAAAGTTCTCCGGTTTTATAATTCTAATTAAGTTTTGTTTGGATAAAAACATTATAAAATACCTCATTCAGCAAAAATAGTAATATAGCTTCCTGTTGCAATGAATACAATACTTTAGTTTGAGGTTCAATACAGATAAAAGAAAATGGCTAAACCTTTTGGTACCTTTACTTAGAGAATCAAACTCACAAGAAAGGTATATACATGTATATATTAAACTTTGTACAGATGTCCACAAAAAATTAAAATTTCCTCAAATGTCAATCCATCCTACCCAGTAAATGACGAAAATGATGTCAGCTCAAAATTATACAAATCGTCTATGTTGCCGGCGCAATTTTTGTCTTCTCTATACTAAACTCGATATATAAGCTTTTCATATAAAAACTAAAAGTTCATTTAATCAAACCGATGGAAGAAGGGGAGGTTTAAGGGAGGTAATTTGAAAATTTTAAATATCTTCGTTACTAAATGTCAAATTGAAAAATTTTATAGAACCAATCTTATTGTGAATTTAATGACCTTTAACTATTGTTATTTTCTCTATCTTGTACATTAAACGAGATATTTTGATTTTGTAGTTTTCAGCCTTCGGTAAACACCCTTCTTTGTCATCGAAAAAGCCAATATATCATCAAAGATCTTATTTTAAGCCGAAATACATATTATTGTGTTCAACAAATCTTTTCTAGGTGAGATACATGCAAATACATAATGACGCCCCCTTCACATCTTTTATTCTAAAATATGTGTGATTCTAATAAAAATTATTCTGGTTCATTATAAACGATAGTATTAGATGTAGTAAATAGTTTTCAATAAAATTAATATATTACATTCAAATAAATTCCAGTAATTGTTTCTTCTTTCTGATCCAGAATATTTCTAGCTCTGAGAGGTTGCCTGACCTGTTTACTTACAGCTCCGACGCTTTCCGTTGTGGAGGTTATTAAAATTTAAACAGTCTGAAAGAATTCTCGTTGTCATTTGTATTTGTTCACTTAATATTCACAGTGGTGTCAAGTGTAACAAATGTGTAACGCTGATTTATACCTGGTAAAACGTGGCAAATCTGCTTAGTTTACGCAGCCCCTGCATGGCAAATTTTATATACATAAATGATATGAATGGCCATAATTTTCGTCAACTCCTCCACTCTTGAAAGAAATCAGAGATCACAGCTCACTTCCTTCAAAAAAAATTTGCTGGTAGATCATGTACGAGGTAATTGAACTCAGCAGTATGGAGAGCGGAGCAGTGGAGCTACCTGGCGGGAGATATATGTGACAGAGAGAGAGCGGAAGTAAGGTTTGCAATGCTGACCCAGTCACTTCCGGAATACCGTTACTATACCGCCGGATTAGGGGCTCCCTGCCATTCATGTGGCTGCAGGTGCAACCAGATGCACATGCACCTTCACAACTCAGCAGGTCATTCAGTAGTGTCTCAGGTTCACAAGAAATGTCTCATTACTACCTGTTGTGAAATATATATTTCGAGGTTATTGCATGATTAGGATGAGAAGAAATTTCAAGACCGGGTCGGAGGGGGGGGGGGAGTCGTATGCTTTTAACGAATCTTTTCATTGTGTAATTTGTTAAAGAAAAGCGGTATTTTTTTAGAAGATTTCAATTAAGTGAAATCAGCTATTGAGGTTGTTCTCATGACGATATTTTCCAGCAATCTTACCTATTAGAAAGTGTAAAGGTGGTCCGTTCAAAATTATATATATATATATATATATATATATATATATATATATATATATATATTAATTTATTTATCTGTTACCGCTCTAGGGGTCGCAATTTTTGTTAGATCGGTACCAAACTCGATATTTAGTCGTTTCATGTAAAAAGAAAGATCTAGTTCGTTAACGGCTGAAATCGGACCAGTGAGAGAGGGGTTTTAGAGGGTCGGATTTTCGAAAATTCGAAATATCTCCGTTACTACACGTCGGTTCGAAAAATTGTACAGAGTCAATCTTATTGCAAATTAAATTTACTATAAATATTGTTATATACATTTATTCTCTTTCTTGAATGTTAACCGAGATATTCGAATTTTTATTAAATCTGGGCGGCTAACGGACGGGTGACTTTCCCGCCAAAAGCTAGTTCGGCCGTTTTCTTAACTGCTCGACTCTCGTGAAATTTCTCTATTATAATACTTCACGTGGAAAATCTGCTTAGTTAACGCAGCCCCTGCGTAACGAACTTTTTTTTAAAAAGAAAGATCAAGTTCGGTAACGGCTGATCGGTCCAAGAGGAGGTTGGGGTTAGGGGAGGAGAATTTCGAAAATTCTTAATAACTCCGTTATTATCAAAATAATGTATAGAACCAATCTTATTGCAAATGGAATGTTCTATAAATGTTGGTATGTACATGTTTGATTTATGAATATTATCCAAGATACTTGGATGTTTTAATTTGCATCCTTTAGTAAACCCCAGAGGGGGGAGGGGGAGTTATTCGAAAACTCAAAATATCTCTGTTTATGAGTCGGAACATAAAAGATTACCGTTAAATTATTTATGCTCCACCTTTGTTTTTCTATGCATTTTCGTAACTCAAGAATAATGCGTGTTATTCGTACTTTCTTGTATTCTGCCCTCACTACCCCTCCCCCCCCCCTCAATAGCCCTTCTACTCATCGGCTATTTAGATATAAATAGAGAATATGTGCGTACTAATGATATCAAAAGCGTCTTACAACAGCATTGGGGAAATCTGTTTAGTTTATGCAACTCTTATATGCACTTTCACCGTATAATAATGTATAAAACAAGTAATTTGCATAGATATATTGTTTTAGTCAACAATTTATTCCAATTTATGGATGTACTTATTAAACGTGATAGCTGGTACCACCTTTATAAATTATGACTTATGTTCATAAAGATAATAAAATCTGCAGAACAACGATGCCTTCGTTTGTGACCTACCACAAAATCATGTTTTGAGTACAACAACAACAACCAAGAAACAGGCAGGAAAACAAATTTGACCGCTCGTAAATTTGAATTTTTGGTTTTTCTACACTGAATGTGTCTTTCGTCTTAGGTCTCGTCCAGTTCATGGAGAAATTATGGAAGAATGTAAGTTGCCTTTAGGCTATGCGAACCTTAACCCTCTGAAGTTTAAAGAAAGGAATCCGATCGTGAGAACAACGAAAGACTTTCAGTATCCTTGGCATTTGGTGAAATAGCACTCACTGCAGCCAATAGGAATATGCTTACCGAAGGGACAAAATAAATTACGCGTCATAATTATATTATTTTATATGAAGGATTCAATTATTCTGCACAACTTATGACTGATCATTCGCATAATCAGGTTTTAGAAAGATCCGTCACGCAGGGGCTGTATAAACTAAGCAGGTTTTCCACGCGCTGGTTGACAAACTGTTCATTTTTTATATCTATGTAAAAACCTGGTGAGAAGAAGTAGGAGTATGCTGATGTCTCACAACAAGAAACTAGGAATAACTGACTTAATATTTGACGAGAAAATGTGTAGTACAAAAATTGTTGGAAGATTGGTTTTATAACACTTTTCGTTTCACCACATAATATCGGAGACATTTTGAATTGCAAATCCCCGCCCTTTTAAACCCACTTCCAGCCTTTCCATTTGTTCCGATTCCAGCCATTAACTAATATGACCTTTTGTTGACTAAAACGGTTAAACATGGAGTCCGGTATTGATAAAATAGACGTTTTCGGATGAAGAAGGTAAAATTTTAATTGATGAAGTCATCACACAACGTATTTGCTTGCATCTCACAGTTTAATGATATATTGGTTCATTGTTAACATGCTATTAATAAAAAGGGGTGGGAGTAACTGAAGTTTGAAAATTCATAAAGGCTAATATCTTGGTAAATATTTGAGATAGAGTATACTACGAAAGGGTCGTAGAAATTTTTAACTTTGCATTTTCAACATGCATTTTTCGTCCTTGTTTCATCACAATGTTGTCATCAAGTGCCGTTCCTTCATCAGAGTAATTTAAAGGATAAGCTATAAAGATTCAACGTTATTTAGTACTATATAAACGCGTAAATTCTCCAGTTTTAGCGAAGTCTTCATTAAGGCTCCGTGCAAATACACTCTAAGCAAAACCTTCGTCAGGCTACATTGAAAATAGCTCTGCACAGTAACATAACTGTCAAATGCCACCTAATTTTAATTTTTCATTAACCTGTGTTCCAGGTAAGCAGGTCTAAAAAATCGGTGACAGGAGCGTTTAATGAATTTCAAAAATTTGCAGAGCGATCGGAAAATGATATCCTCTAAGGATGCCAAGTCTCCCAATTCGTGTACCTGGGACTCGTCGTTTCATAGGAGAAAAGAACTATGGACAGTATCGAGGAAAGAAACGGTTGTTTTTATGATATCCAATAGGTTATTAAGTTTAGCACGCTGGTCTTAAACTCTAGACAAGCAATATATTAAAACATTATACGGTCCGGCATTAACTACTGGTGTGGAGCTAGGGTCTTCAAAAAAGAAAATGAGCGCAGTTTAATGCCTGAAAAAGAAAAGTAATCTCCCAGACTTTATAGTCCAATTAATGAAATCGGGGTCGAAAGGATGAGGAAGAATGCTGAACTTAAGTCTTACTCGCCTTAACTAAGAGAGGCTGATTGGGGTGGCTGAACCATGTAGAACTATGTACACAGAAGACCGTTGCATGAAGAACTAGGATGAAGTAGCCAAAGGCAGTTTTCAGATTGCTGGACGATGCTAGAAATAACTCTAGGAAGAGCGGTGAAGAACAAAAGTATTGGATCAGAGAGGATTGCGAGTGAGCAGGACCAGGTCCTTGTACGATCGTAGTGCATTGCAAGACTTGTTTCATGACTCTAACAAGCTTGTGAAATGCCGCAATTGGTAATTGGGAGATGGAGAAAAAAATCGTGTCTCCGGGACCGGCTTTTATGTTGAACGTCCACCAGCTGTAGTCATGAGCGACCCGGACTATTTTCCCACAGAATTACCTTCACACTGGTTTCGTGATGTCAGCTGGGCATGGGAGGACATCAAGGGAACCGCCATCGTGGTTCTTGAAGACCTCAGAAAAACTGGGTTATCTCAAGTCCAAGAAAAGTTAACAGCGTTCTCACGCTTGTCGCTTCTTGAACAAATCCTGCTCATTTTTTTCTCTGAAGGATCCGCCATCTACAAACTCAAACATTGTAGCCCGCGGCTTTGAACCGTCTGGATATTAGGAATTGTAGAACGTTACTACTATGGAACTAATGGTAGGTCCTCTGCGCAAAACGTGATAATACTCCACTTTTGGAAAAATTAAAAATCGTATTAAAACAAAAAAAAATCAGGAATTTATTCAGAGGATGAAAAACTTTTTAGATGATGGATTACAGAAATTATTTGTCAATATATTGGAATAACAGATATCAGAAATTTGTATATAAAGAGTAAAAAATGTCCTCGTTTATCCGTCATCTATTATCAAAAAGAACTTTTCCCCGACTGTGCTCTCAGACATTGAAGCTTAAAATAATGAAAATATAAGATCAATTATTTCCTTAAATTAACAACCCAAAGAATAAAAGTCCTAAATGAAGAGCCTGAACATAATGAGGGTTTAAAGGCATTAGTTTAGACTGTATATGTAAGTACAGCTCCTGAAGAGGCGTCGAACGTGAAACATGAAGAGAGGAATACATAAGTGAGTGATTTTATTAGCTTTGGATCTATCTACTGGCATTCAGATAATTTACATTTCAATAACTAATGGTACAATATCCGTCTGACCAGAATTTTATTTTGGTAGGAGGCCCTACACCTGAGTAACCTAAAAGTTAAGCTAAACCAAAAATAGCACAACTCTGTACAAAACAGATGACTATAAACATCAGCTGATTCTACCCAAATCAGCTGATGTAATATCGATAAGGAGTTTGCTATATTTGGTTAAGTGTTGACGTGGCTTCCTGAGTGGTAGTAAAAGTATATCTTAAGTAGTGTAATCTCCTGAAGAGGATTTCGAGGAAGTGAAACATGTAGAGTTGAGTAATAAATACGTTGAAGAAGAGAAGAGAATTAGTGTGTACAAAATGACCTGCTGATCTATTCATATGTAAGTATTGAGTTTTGATAAAGATAAAAAAAAAAAAATAAAAATTAAAAAAAAAATAAAACCCTGTTCTAGCGTTAAAAGTCATACATACAATAATACATATATATTAATTTGAAGATACATCATTTTCGTCTACTCCTTGGTTGCCCCTTTATGAGGAATCAGTTAAAAATCTACCTGTTTAAGAAAAAAATAATTCTGTTTCTCAAGGTAAATAAATGATTACATAAAAACAAATAATTTTGGATTATAAAACTACCATTGGATATTTCACGGTAGCCAGGATTAATTTGGAAAAAAAAATTGGGTGCATCAAGTGATTTAATACTTTGAAATTAATAGTGCGACCATAAAGAAATAATTGTTCGAAATCAATGTGGCGCCCCGAGAATGAAGAGGTCAGTAATTGCATAGATAATTACGTCAATAAGAATTATCGTAATTAAAAACTCTCCCCAAAGGTAATTGACCCAGTTGTAGCCCATATGGCTAGTAGAGCAGGCGACTAGTGAGCTGGGCCAGGGCAGATGATCCATGCTGAATCTCTAATGGCGAGAGAACAGACATCACGATGTGGGCTAGAACTCATCGCTGCCATCATCTCCTTGTTTTCACCTTCCTTCATCTCGCCGCACATCATCGCTTCACCAGTCATCATCTGAACGGGTTCCCAGAGGGTTTCGCCCCCTCCCACTATTGTGCGCCGGTTAGGAGAGCAATCTCGTCCGACCTTTCCCCCGGGTTGACGCTGGGGAATGTGAGTACCAACAATTCTCTATCCACTCTCTAATGACATAAGGAGTAGAAGTGTCTCAGCCCATAAACTTCAGGGCATTAGTAGAGACCACGTAAAACTGAGTATTTCATAATAAAATACTAAAGGACTCTATCAGAAGAGTTTAGGCCATTGTAGTCATGTCTTCAGCAGATTTCTCTTAAGGTAAATCAGTTGCTGAGGTTGTAATCATATCGCAGTTTTCGAAAGATTTCTTCAAATGTCCGATCCTACCAAGGAAATGACGAAACTGATGTCCGTTCAAAAGAGGGAGAGGATCGAAAATTCAAAATACTTTACTATGTGTCGGATCAAAAAATGTTTTATTAAGAATCTTGTAGCAAATTTAACTTTCTATAATCATTATTGTACATACATATATATATATATATATATATATATATATATATATATATATATATATATATATATATATATTTGAATCTCGAATATTAAACGAGTTATTTGTATTTAATTTCCGGTTTTTTTTCCAGCCTTCCAAGTAAAACATCTACAGTCGTTCCACGTTAACAATAAGCCAATATATCATTAACCGCCTTATTCCAAGCTTAAATACTGAATTTTGCTAAATAAAACCTTCGGTCCCATACATGTGTGTGTGTGTGTGTGTGTGCCGACATATTTATAAGTCGGCCAGCTCGCCGAACAGTTAGCTAGTCCACAGTATTCTTACAAGTGAATAACAGTGCGTTCAGTGCAGCTTTTAGTAAACAGTACTTATTAGTTTCAGTGCTGTGCTTAGTGAACATCAGTGATTCGTGTGATCGCAAGTTATTGAAGAATCTATCCTAACCTATCTAGGTGAAGAATATTTTACTAGGGTATAAAAGTATAGTATGTAGTGGGGAGAGAAGGGTAGTCCAGGAGCAAACCGAGTACCTCCTCTTAGCCGTTGTGTGTACTGCACTCGGGCTGATAACGGAGCAACTACAATCCACCTTTGAAGAAGAAGCAGCGGCCATTACGCCAAATCGTTAGTCCTGCTTGTTTTGTGTCAGTGACAATAATTCAATTCTCGTGGCACCTGCTTATGATTTTGGTGCAAAAAGTTTTGGGTGATACTGCGCTCCTATTCCAATTAGAATACAGGCATGTAGTTCCCTTAGTACAAGTTTTAATTAACTTTATTTTAGCTCTAAGTAATTTAAACTTTAGCGTTTGTTATGCCCGAATGACGCAATGTTTTATTTAAACTTTACGCGCGGGGTAAAACCGGATAACATCTATGCCACGATTCTCGAAACATGAAAAGTATAATTTTACCTAATTTTGTTTAATTATTTCACTGTAAAAGCGTGTATAATGACAAACAATATGACAAATCCATTTTTGAGGTGCTGGATGGTGAAGGAATTATTATCTTACGAAACGTAAGAAAAAACGCCTCGTCCCTTCACTGTTGTGTTATTCGCTGCGACAGAGCGCTTTCAGAGCATTTGCTACATCATCAGTGCCCTCTTCCCAAAGAAGTGACTGGAACCAAGGATTCCCAGTGTTCCCACAGGGAATAAACAACAGTGAAGGAACGAGGCGTTTTTTTCCTTACCTGAGATAATATGACAAATCTTGAAACTATGAATTTACATTTTGAAATAGCTAAAAAGATTAGTGTTGTTATTTGTTTATAATTTTACTTTATTTTTTTGTATTGTTCCCAAACGGGGGGTTAGTTTTAATTCATCAAACAACATTTCTATTAACAAAAAAACATTAATTTGATTAAAAATCTTTACATTTTCCCATTAGAAAAATATATGCACCCGGTTTTATCCTTCTAGTGGGGTAAAACCGGGCAAAATGACTATTTACAAAAAACGTAGGAGAAAACTTCTTTAAAAATTTAGATTTTGTTTTTTAAACTGTAGTTACGTTAATAGATAAATAGACTTTATTTCAACAAAACTTTATTTATTTGTGATAAAAATTGTGGTTTCTGGAAGCCTTCAAACTTTAGCTACCCGGTTTTACCCCATTTCCCCAACATCGTCAAATAAATCGTTCAGTGATAAAAATGTTTAAGTTCGTGTATTTAATTTTACAAACAAAAAACAACTCTAATATTCATTGTTCATTATTTTTGTAATAAACGTAACTATATATAAGGTTGCCGAATTTTTTAGAGAGGTATGTGAGTGTAATTTTAGATAATATTTATTACTCTATTTGGTGTGATTCGAAGAATAATTTTTTAATTAGCAGTACAATTAGAAATATTATGGACAGCAAACAATTAATAAATAAAGTTCAAAGTATTTACCTCCAGAAGTTTTCAAAAGAGCACCCTTTGATTAAAGGTCGGTAATCTGAAAAACAAAAATAAAATATATAAATGAAATCAGTTAATATAAAAGTGCTTGAGCATTCATTTTACTAAAATTATCAACTTCATGGCCGCAATAAAAGGAAATACAAAAACAAAAAACGAAAGAGCATTCTTTCGTAAAATGAAATTCAAAGTTTTAAACTGAGACTAATTAAAACTGCAATTAAAGGATGAAATGATAAACATGTGCACAAGCATGAAGTAGTCTTTTCGAAGCTTCTTATAATTTGAACTAAATAAAAAATGAATCTGTGTTTCAATGTTAAGAGAATTAGTAATACTTGATATGATAGCTAAAACCGTAGGGAACATTTAAACCATAGCAATTACTTTTAAGTGGCACTGATGACGGAGCTAGTGCTCTAGGCCCTTTGAATTGCTATTAAATATACCGTAAAGAAAAGATCTGCTTAATGAAAAAGCTAATAATTAAAAGGTGGGAAAACAAATAATTTCACACTATCATACATTTTTATTTCGCCGACAAGATAACTCATATTAAAACAAGCATTCCGATAAGCAATGTAAATGAAGTGATCAAACAAAATAAGTGACTCATTTATAACAAAATAGCGAAAGTGGCAGTGAACATTTGGATTATCAGTTCCCGGCACATATCACCTTTCGACATCGATATCCTGTTACTGGTTTATTCTTTTGAGTGGTCACTTTAACATCAAAAAATATTAATACTATTAAGGTCTTCTATTACGGTCCTGGTCATTAATACTGTTAAGGTCTTCGGGTCTTGACCGTGTCTTCATATTGAGTCTCAGAGATAGCCCTGAGGAAGCTAGCAGCATGTCTACGGAAACGTTGGCAACCAATATGAAGACACGGTCAAGACCCGAAGACCTTAATAGTATTAATGACCAGGACCGTGGAAGTCTAGGAGTATATCAAAAAATATCTTAAAACCATTAGGATATTGCATCAAAAACTACATGGTGGTTTTATATTGATTGGCTTCATTGAAAGACATTATACTTTATATTTGCTTTATGATTTTGGAAAAAAAAACCATCAGTTATAAGTCCGTTCACCATGTCTGTATAATATATGTCGTCTGTTGAGGATAACATTTTATTCAATAAGTCCAAATAACGGCGATTCATACCATGCGGTGAAAAATAAACATGTTTTTTTTTTTTTTATTTCTCGAATATCAGATCCAAGATAATTAAAAGGATTGCAAAAATAGCGTAAATAAGAAGAATGAAATAAAACATTTGTACACTTGCCTTTACACTTTCGAACAATAAAATATATTGAAATTTAATATTTTTAGAATAATACACATATAAATAATATATCTAAACTTAGTTTTATGTTTTAATGGATATACAGAAGGAAAAAAAACTGTGTGATAGCTATTGTAACATCTACAAGGTCAGAAATTTGACAAAAATTTTAATTAACTGTTTATCTTAGATCTAATGTCACTATTTAGACCTAAAATCCTTATTTAATATTTATACCTCTGAAGATGGCAATTTAAATTGCTGAAAGCACTAAACAATAATAAAAAATTCATTGTGAAAACAATCACGAGTATCTTCTAGATAAAATGGAAATTTGTCTACGTATTTTTGAATGGTATGTGTGTGTACAGTGTATATATATATATATATATATATATATATATATATATATGTGTGTGTGTGTGTGTGTGTGTGTGTGTTTATTTGTGCAACCTTAGATGGTAAGAGGTTTTAATTTGTAGATAACCCATCCCAAGTTAGCCGTAGCCAGTAAGTAATAAATAACATTAGAAACTTTTTTTTTCCAAATTTTCGGTTTTTAACATTATGACTATGACAACTCCTATTGAAAAACGCATGTGAAATAATGGAAAGTTATTGACGATTGTTTTAAATAGTGTGACCCACAAATGACGGAAACAATGCAAGAAAGCTGTAGTGAGAAATGTCCACAGCCTTCAGAATGAAAGATTTCTCCCGATTCATAATTGCACTGGGCAATGACGACAACATGATTGTTCACATGAGTCTATTCCAGAAGCTGGACACGTAGTAATTGGAGTCAAACACAATGGGCTCAAAATGCAGGGAGAGCTACCAATTATAACAAAAGAGTTAAAATAACCACTACTTAATCGTTAGTACGATTTGCCTCCAGTTAGTTATATCTCGAGCACTTCTTATGAAATCAGACGTGGACAATAGATGACTGCCTTATATACCTATGAAACTAAATAAATAAGCCATGTTTTAGCTTCTCTTCAATTAAAATTACTTTATTTGAAAGTCTAATTTGTTATCGTTGTTCCAAAGCGAACTATTATTATATACATTTGTTATAAAATTATTTCTTTCAATTAGACATAATTGGTTGTTCAGGTAGGACCAAAATAAAAAATTCCATTGAAATCTCAAATATGAAATTTTTCGAGATTTCAATACATTTTTTTTTACATTGTACTCTGTTGATCCCGTCCCATGGGTGCTTTGTAAACTGAGGTACTTTCCCACATGCTGCAATGACGACAACCCACATTCTATTCTGCATTCTTCCACGACAAGGAGTCATGTTTATTTTTTAACAGGGTCACTTTAAGTTTAAAATTACTTCAGGGAGTGGGTGGCTTTTTTTTTATTCGTTTGTTTGCAACAATATAAAATATTACAAGAAAATTATATGCATGATAATAACAATTGGCTTGATTTTTGACATGTGGTGGTAAGTTGTCCATTGACCAACATTGGAGGGAACATTGGATCGTACTATATGGAGTAATCATGTGCACTACAAAATAAGATATCTTGGCCAGACGCTTAAAACGTCGTCTTGGGTTTTCTAGAATATGGGTAAATGAAAGTGATTCAACTAAAGGTTCAGGATGTGCGGGAAGGAGAGAGTGGAATTTCTGATATTGGGATAATTAGCGAAATAGATTTCTATCTATGTTACTCTATGTATGTATGTATGTCTAAAAGTAAACACAGTCACACGCCATGCTTTTGAATGGATCTCATTTTCGTCCTATATAGGAGCTGTGGACATTTGGTTTTTTCCGGAAAACGCTACTTGAGTATAACCTTAATAGCTGAGGCTCCCTTAATGGGAAATCCGCTAATAAATGTTTCCCCTGCATTAGATAAATATACTTCTAACCTATGGTCATACGGTTGTTATTTTTATATTTAATGTCTTGCAAGCTGACTAGAATATCTAAGACAAGGAGAAAGACACTTTCGAAACGTAATGAAGTCATATATAACCAGCGGTGATAACAATAATCTCAGAATTACAATGCCCTCAATTATAAATTTAAATTAAAACGTGTTGCATCATTTGACTAGCTGAGTACGCCACTGTTTGAACTAAAAACAGTACGACTGGCCAAGTCAGCTGTTTTCAAGAACACTATATCAGCCGTTTTAAGCAAAATATCAGCTGTGAATTAATATTTTCTTCAGAAGTTATGGTTTCGTTTTAGAATACATCAGCATATTAGTAGAAGAAAAAGTCCGTCACACAGGGGCTGCGTAAACTAAGCAGGTTTCCAATAGATAAATCTACATACTGGTCACAATACCGTGAATGTTAAGTGAATAAATACAACCGGTAATAAGAAATCCTACAGTCAATTTACAAATAAATAATCTCTACAAGGGAAAGCGGCTGATTGTAAACAAACAGGCCAGCCACCTCTTAGCGCTGAATAGATGGATAGACAGGAAGGAAAAACGATTACTGAAATATATCTAAATATAACATATTAATTTTATTGAAAAATGAGTTGTAATGAATCAGAATCATTTTATATCAATCACTGAAATTTTAGTAAGCCAAGAACAAAAGAGTGGGGGGGGGGAGAGGTCAACAGAACATATTTGCATATACATCACAAAGTAAAAGTTCAATGAAAACAAATATTCGGTATTCAAACTTGGAATGAAGGGGTTCGTGATATAACACCTTATTATTAATATGACATGAGGAGGAGTGGGGGTTTCTCTGAAGGCTCAAAACATAAAAATGCAAATATCTTTTTTAATATTCAAGATAAAGAATAATTGTGTACAACAATATTTATAGCGAATTTAATTTGCAATAAGGTTGTTTCTATACAATTTTTCGATCCGACGCATAGTGACAGAAATATTTTGAATTTTCGAAATTCCTCCCCTCTTAACCCCCTCCCCTTTTTATATAGAACATTTAAATATCAAATTTGGTAACGATCAAACAATCATTGCGACTGCTAGAGCGTTAACAGATAAATATATATATATATCATTTTGAACGGACCTCATTTTCGTCATTTCCTGGGTAGAATCTGCTAAAAGATCACACTGGGCTCAACTGTGGGTGAAAGTATTTTAATATATAATTAAAATTAAATAATGTTTAATTATTTGCGTGGTTCATTAACCTTCTGACCTTATCTTGGCTAATTGAATTTAGAAGAGGCCATCACTTTATAAGCAAGCTCCTTAAACTTTCTATGGTATGCATAGTTACATTCCAGAGTTGTTATGTAGATATATAATGATGTAGTTATCCTGGTTTTCTTGGCTGCAGCATAGCCAACAAGTATTGCTCTCGAAGGAATGCGGAGCTAATGATCAGGTTCTTAGCGTTCAAACCGCATCAACCAAAGGTCAGCTACTTTCTACAAATTATCGACTCATGAATTGCTCAAACAAATTAACCAATTAAACACAATTGTTGGCCAGGTAGGAATTTAAAAAATCGAATTAGAACGCTCCAATTTTGGTACACAAACTGAGAGTACCTAAATTACTTTTTAATAAAGTAATAAATTTCCATTCCAAACTTCTTATATTCCCATGTACAATTTTGAAAATTTATTAGTTTTCCTCTTTTAATTTTTGCACAGTATGAGAGCAATTCATAAGGCAATTAATTAATTTATTTAAATCTTCGTACTGGTTCTAAGTTCTGGTAAAGATATATATCATCTACAAGTTCTGAAGGACGCCCTAAATCAGTTTAAACTGAAGATAAATGCACATGAAACTAAATTTTTGGTAATAGAGAAGAAACAATGCCAAGGAAATATAAATATTAGATTTAAAAACATTATCCTGGAAAGACTGAAGGAGTTTTAGGAAGCATCATCGCTGTAGACAATGACAGTAAGACTGAAGTTGAGAAAAGTATTATTATTTAAAAAAACAGTTTTGGTCAAGTTACCAGCTTATGGTCTACAAAATAACATGGCGCACACTCAAAACATAGACATAAATGTCACAAGTAAAAATAACTATCTATCAAAAAAAGAAAACAATTAAATCCTATACTCTATAGAGAATCAAAAAACTTAGAAACTACTATTTTTCACACCTTCATATAATTGTCCTCAAGCAAAGTTTTCCTGGAGTATAAAATAAGGCCCACTTAAGTCCGTAACCTAAAAGAAAAAATCGGTCACGCAAGGGATGAGTAAACTAAGCAGATTTCCCACGTGCTAGAATGACACGCTACTGATCTCACCTTACCATATATTCTCTATTTCCGATTAAAAATTGAGTCACCGTCTAGTCAATAAAATCTTAATTGGTGAAGTCATCATACCATGTATTCGCATGTTCAGATCTCGTAGAGGTATGTTGAAAACAATATTGAGTATTTAAGCTTGGAATAAAACGTTTCGCAATTGATTTGCTTGCTGTTAATGTGCGATGAGTAAAAGCGAGGCTATATAAAAATATAATATCTATGCTAATATTTAAGATAGAGAATAGTTATTTATTATACAAGTGACGAAAGTAGATCATTTTACAACTCGAGTGAAACGTTTACCCACACGAGCGAAGCGAGTGTGGTAATTTTACGAGAGTTGTAAATTCTACTTTCGTCACGAGTGTAATATTAAAGTTTTTCTGTAATCGTGTAATACATGATCAGATCTAACCAGAATATGAACAAAATTAGGATGTTGTGAAGATTATGGTATGTTGTTGGTAGGTTATAAGCATGGTTGTGAAAGGTTATAAGCATAGTTATAAAACAACAAGTTATAAACAAGTGCAGGTTATAAACAAGGAAGGTAATTATTATTATATTTAAATTTTAAAATATATTGATTATTTCCACCAATAGTTCATTCACATTTCAATTTATTTTGTTAAAATAAATTCTTACAATGTTAAGAAACGTTTAAAAGCATTTAATTTCCAACTTCAAATTATTTTTTAATTTATACTTATTACTAATTAAGAAGGCAATTCACTTTCTTCACAAGTGAAGAAAGTGATTACTTTCTTCACTCTATTGCAAAATGTTTCACTTTCTTCACTCATTTCAGTTTAGTAATGTTACCATTATTCAACGATTACAGAAAAAAGTACTTTATAGAAACAACATATATTGAAAATTAAATTTACATTAAGATTGGTTATATATGATTTTTTGATCCGACTCGTAGTAACGAAGATATTTTGACTTTTCGATTGTCTACTCCTGTAGGTTGGATCCATGGACACCAGAAGACATTTTACGAACATCGCGTCATGAGTACAACCTCAATAGCTGATTTTCCAGCTAAAACAAAAGAATAACCAGTACACTATAAGAAAATTAAACAAATATGTCCTTGTTCTTGGTTATTCATTGATTTTTAAATATTTTTTTATTTTAGTACATTATTTATTTTAAGGAGAGTAGTTCTATACGCACACCCAGATGGCCATTTACTGATTTAGACTAGTCCTAATATTTAAGCGCATGAACAGGATTTGAAACTGACGTATTCATTAATCATAAAGTGTAAACGTTCTCTCGGTATTTACATCATATTTAAAACGCTTTGTGGGTTTTCGCTGTTATCATTATTCCTGCTACAGATATGAGATATACTGACGAGAGGATCTTATGCAACGCTCTACGGATGGTGAAGGTCGCGTCGGCTTTTAGCCTGTCCACCTGGGAGAAGAGCGGAAACAGCCAAATTACCTCTTTACTGCAAATGGCCCGTTTACATAACCTTAACTTTTTTTTTTCTTCATTATTAAATTTAAAACTCACGATTTCACAAACATAAACTGTACTTTAGAAAATAGACAAAGGACCTAAATTACTGCTTGTGGGCTAAAAGTGACAGCCAACGTTACAGAGCCTTTTGCTGGATTGGAGAGCCAAGAACGATTTCGTCCTAATAAATACATACACTAACAGGTGGCGGTTTAGCAAGTTTCATTCAAAATGATAATTTATTTTTTAGTTGTCACTACGTGGTTGACTCTCGTTGGTGTCAGTAATAACGAGTAGAATACTAATCATACTCTGCAAATAGCATTAAAGGACAAATATTAACATGCTCTATCTCCCGTAAATAAAGACGTAGTCCTGATAAATAGCAGAATTATATTATTTTATTTTTGGATGTCTACGTAAAAAGACATAAAATCCACTGCTTGCACAGTTTTTTCACCATGCTTACAGACTTCAACATATAAAACGCCCGTCAGGCACTAGCTGCTTAAGGCGCGGTGTTTCAGAGGTGCCAAAAATATAGGTCATTTCTTTAGGTTCCATCATTCAAATCATATAAATGTGTAGAATCCAAACCTTGCCGAAATTAAACATCTACTACCTTCAAAGTTTGGTCGCCAACCATGACAACTAACAGAAATCCAGATTACCCTGTAATTATATTGACATGTTGAGCAGTTACAATAACGCACTCTAGTACCTAATAATACTACCTAGGGCAGATACAAAAATAAAAAAAAAACCTATTGAGTACTTTTGCAGTAAACCAAATAATCGATTAATGACGCGACAAAAATAAACACTTAAAAGTAATAGGATATATTTTAAATGAAATTGAACTGTAATAATACTTACGTTAAATAAATAAAATAAGTACCCAACCTCATTGAACAACATGTGCACAGATATATTAAGCAAATGTTTGTGTAATGTCCATGGAACCTTAGTTAATGCCAGAAGGGATGTCCCATCAAATTTATTTACTTTTATGGGTCGTCGCGAAATTCCATATATAAAAATTTCAATAAAACTATAGCTAATGTTAAAAAATAGCCTTCATTAGACCAAAAAAGAGTAAAGTTGTAAGTCTAAACATTTCTGCTTTTATGCACTGCATCGAAAAATATTAAGCAACAGATTTCATCGTGAGTTATTTTCTAACATGTTGATCTACACATTTTTCATTTGTATTTTGTCATTTCGAGAATTTTGTAAACCCTACTACTCCTTTTCAAACTATTTTTAACAATATAAGATGCCCAGAATAAATTTAGTTTATTTTTTACTAAGTGAGAAGTAGAAAGTTGAATTTGAGATGACGTTATCTGTGTGCCGTGTGGAAAAGTTGCCTAAGTTATGTATGCCCTTCGTAACAGGCTCTTCTGTGGCCTGTAGCAAGTATATTGCTTTCAATTATTTGGAAGAATGTAATAGCACTGCCAATTGTTCAATATATTTTAATACATTTAATTTTTATATATGTATAATACATTTTTGTCATCATGTCTCTCTCTCTCTTTCTCTTTGCTACCGCCCGCCCCCAGGCTCTTTTCTGTTCACAACACTTATGGAACTGAGCCAAATCTTTGAAAGTCTTCATGAATATATTACTAGGCGAGACTTGGCATTCTTTCGTATTTATATTTCCTGTATTGCAGTCTTCACATCCAATATGATATATTTATTTAATATTTCTTCCAATAAAACGTTTTCTTAAAAAAAGGCAGCCGTTTTATACTCCGCTGTCTATGAAAGACTTTTTTATGAACGACAGTGACCACTAACTAAATGAATCTACCTAATGGTTTCGGGGTATACATAGCTCACCATCATCAACGAATAAAATCCTGGAAGACCATACCTTTCTTCGTTAGGAATTAGATTTATTAAGCAAGGACTAAGATCTTTCGAGGAGTAATCCCTTAACGACGAAATAGCACACCAATGCCGAAACTTTTAGCATACGATCTAGAATAGTGTAAACGATCTAAATACAATATTATTATATTGTATAATAAATATAGTATTTATTCTCCTAACATACAAACAGTTTGTCGAAATTTTCAGCTTGAAATTGACTAAATTCAACATCGGTTAATTTTAAGTATGAATGGTTTTTAGCAGCTATTGAGGTTGAAGGACCCGATTTTCGACAAAATTTCTTCACATGTCTATTATTCCTACCCAGGAGATGACAAAAATGAGGTCCGTTCTAAATTCATGAGTGATTCAAAAATTAGAAGTATCTCCAGAATTATGAATTGGATTGTAAAATGTTATAGAACCAATCTTGAGAAACTATTGATTCTCTAAAATTGTTCTTTTAAGTGTTTTTTCGTAAATGAAATATGAAGCGATAATTTTCGTGATTTCAGTAAGAGTGTGCAGTGAGATCCTGAGTCTTACCAACACGTGGGGAATCTGCTTAGTTCACGCAGCCTCTGCGTGACGGACTTTTGAGATTTTTTTACAGTCACAAAGTGATGATATTACGGATAAATCAAGAGACTACTAACCCCAAAGGTTTTTACGGAAAACGTTTTATAGCTTTAAAAAAAAATATGAAGTAAGGAATAGAGCAATGCTACAGACTGCACCACAGGAAACATAAATACGCTAGTAGAAAAAGTATGCCAAGTCCTGTTGTAGTATGATATTCATGATGACCTCTGGCTCAGTTCCATATGGGCTCAGGAAGTTGTTGTTGGGGAGGGGGATGGAGAGAGAGAGAGAGAGAGAGAGAGTGAGAGAGAGAGAGGGAGAGAGGGAGGGAGGGAGAGAGGGAGGGAGAGAGGGAGAGAGAGAGAGAGAGAGAGAGAGAGAGATAGAGAAGAGAGAGAGAAGAGAGAGATAGGAGAGAGAGAGAGAAGAGAGAGAGAGAGAGAGAGAGAGAGAAGAGAGAGAGAGAGAGAGAGCGAGAGAGAAGAGAGAGATAGAGGAGAGAGAGAGAGAGAGAGAGAGAGAGAGAGAGAGAGAGAGAGGCAGAGAGAGAGAGAGAGAGAGAGAGAGAGAGAGAGAGAGAGAGAGAGAGAGAGAGAGAGAGAGAGAGAGAGAGAGAGAGAGAGAGAGAGAGAGAGAGAGAGAGAGAGCGCTGTGGTATGTTATATTGTAGTAAATATAATAAAATATTTGGAACAGTTAGCAAAATATTTTTAAAAATGACAGCAGAGGTATACCACCTTTTTTTGGCGAATCACTTTCATCCCCAAAGCAATAATCATATTACTAATAAGCATACGGATCCGATGCGAAACGGTTATTTCTATTTAAAAAATAAACAGGATTATATTAGATATATAAAAATATGCTGTTTTCCTTCAAAAAACGTCTAACCTTGAGTAAAGTTAACATTATCTTTATTCGAACAGTATCTGCCGGCCTTCACTCTTCACGTGATAATTCATTCAAACTGGGTTATCACTGCGAAGGAAACATATCCGTATAGCAAATACTGAATTTTGTTCCTACTCATGTATAAAATTGCAGATGACGTCTTCAGTAAATAAGGTGATAATAGTAAGAGTTTCTACTAGCCGAATCAGTGATAGAGTGAATAAGCTTTACCCTATGCTTTTTCTACAGTTTAACTGCAAATAACCAGTTCAGTGTACAAATTTGATGCAAAGAGCTACTCACAGAGGTCTATGAATGGGCAATTTACGTGTATTCAATCGTCCAGAAAAGAGCAACCAAAAACATGGAGGAATTAGAGACAAAATTCAGGTTTTCTCGCAATTTCTTAACAAGTAAAGGAACAAATTATTTATGGCGTAATATGTTAAATATTTCTCATTGCTTAATAGTGAAAGAAAATTACAGGATTGCCCAATATAAGCGAAAATGGAACGGAAGAAAGGAAAATGCAATATCGCCATCTAGCCTAATAATTATTTAACTTAGTCATATAAAAATTCAAATACTTAAGGGAAATCAGCTGCTCAGGTCGTACTCATGACGCGATTTTCGAAACATTTTCTCAAATGTTCATTGACCCTATTCAGGAAGATGACGAAAATCAGGTCAGTTCAAAATATATATATATAATAAAAAAAAAATGCTGTTAATGCTCTGGCGGTTGTAAATTTTGTATGATTGTTACCAAACTCGATATTTAAACGTTTTATGTAAAAAGAAAGATCAAGTTCGTTAATGGCCGAATTCTGATTAGTGGGAGGTGGCTAAGAGTGGGGAGGGGGGATTTTCGAAAAATCTCCGTTACTATAAGTCGGATCGAAAACTTGTATAAAACCAATCTTATTGCGAATTAAATTTACTATAAATATTGATATATACATTTATTTTCTATCTTGAATCTTAACCGAGATATTCGCATTTTTATTAAGTGTGGGGATAACGTGCGAGATGAGATCGGGTGATCTTCGGCGAATATTCGTGATATCCTCCGAAAGCTAGTTCGGCCGTTTCCGTAACTGTACGGCTCTCGTGAAATTGGATTAGAGACTCGTTACTACTACTGTTAGTATGTAGATTTATCCATTGTAAAATTTACTAGTTTACGCATCCCCTGCGTGACGGGATTTAATTGATACTCAACGAAACCATTCATACGATGTATTAAAGTATAGGTTTCATCGACAAATCGCTTTCATGACCAACCGTATTATCAGAGTTCCCACCAGAGGGAATTTAGTTACTGGTGCAATATTCGCAAATGGCCATGACATAACGATGATGAATATATATATATATACACACACACACACACACACACACACATATTCTCTAACTCGAATATGAACTGAAACATTAAGAATTATTAGTTTTCAACCTTTAGTAAACCTAGTAAACCTCCACTTCTACTCATGCAACTTTAAATTTATGGACGATATCTTTTCTATTTTCAGCTAACATTTTACGTATTCATCTAGGAAAAAATAGGGAATAGAATGTGGATTGACGTCATCAGCATGGATTTACAGTAGGTGGGAAGTTTACCCGACACAAAAAAAAATCAGATTAGACAAACGACGCTCATGAGTGATTTTGTAGAAGTTGCCATTAGCAATGGTACATATTCAAGACAATTAAGATGGTAAAAAATTCATGTCGCGAAATTAGCCTTAGTAGGACAAAGTGGGCGTTCATAAAAAAAATATTCATGTCAATTGTCGTCAATTTAGATCATGTAGTACAACGATGATAAGTACAATGATAAGGAGAGATAGAATGGCGAGATTACAAGTATCTTAGTCAATAATTACGATAGTACAAACCGAATTTTCTAGATACTGAAGAGTTTAAATGGACTGTAACTTTAATAGAGCAGCTAACTAGAAGTTGTATATTGAAATGCAGAGTGCGGTGTTTGGCGACACTAATGATCATTTGTAGCGGTAAATATCGAAGGACATTGCGCCACATATGGGAGAGAAAAGTATATTAGTAGTCCCACCGTGTTCCTCATCTTCCCAGCTCTCCCGTCCGAACACCAAACATGAGCATTTTATATAAACACAAATCTAGGGCAAACACCATGTTCAATGATATTAAGCAATTTTCTATCCTGTTTCGAAACCACTTTGTCAGAGTGTTGTTTGGTCCTTGGCAGTTTTATACTATTGATGTCGTCATAATATATGTGTTTCATTTACCTCGTAATAATGTATTAGAAGTAGAATGAAATATCCGATAAAATAAAAAAATTTCCAATTTTAAAAGTACATATTAAAGAATTTCCATAACACGTTTGAAAATACTCAAAAGCCTTTAATCAAATGTCAAATCAAATGGTAAAGTAAGGCTAAAGGTAGCCCAAAATTGTTATGTATTTATAATATAAAGAAACACCCAATGAACAAATGTCTTCACAAAGATTTTTGCAGAAAAATATTAATTTTTCTTAAAACTGAAAAAATGATATATTAAAGAATAAATATTATTATTTCGTAGCCAATTTTATCCAGAATGGTACATACGAACTAACAATTTGAAAAATTCCGTCACGCAGGGGCTGCGTAAACTAAGCAGATTTCCCACGTGAAGTTTTACAATAGATAAATCTACATACTGGTAACAAACACACCACCGTGAATATTAAGTGAATAAATACAAACGGTAATGAGAAATCTTTCAGTTAATTTTAATAATCTCCCAACGGAAAGCATCTGAATTGCAAACAAACAGGACAGCCAAACCCAGAGAGCTTAATAGATATAATAATCTAGACCAGAAATAAAAACAATTACTGAAATATATCTGAATAAGACATATGAATTTTATTAAAAACTATTTACTATAGCTAGTGTTGTAATTTACAATGAATCAGAAATTTTTTTTATCTCAATCACTCAAATTTTATTGATCCAAGAACAAAAGAAGGGCGGGGGGCGGTTCAACAGAACGTATTTGCATATATCTCACAAAGTAAAAGTTCAATGAAAACAATATTTGATATTTAACATTGGAATGAAATAGTTCATGATAACAATCTATTAATAATATAACATAAGTAGGAGTGGGGGTTTACTGAATGCCAAAAACTGTAAAATACAAATGTCTCGGTTAATATTCATGATACAGAAAATTTGTATAGAACAATATTTATAGATCATTCAATTTGCAATAAGATTGATTCTATACAATTTTCCGATCAGTAACAAAGATATTGTGAATTTTCGAAAACCCTTCCCTCTAACCTCCCCCTCCCCCCGCTCCCCCTGGTCTGATTTCAGCCGTTAACGAATTCGTTCTTTCTTTTTACTTAAAACGACTAAATTCGAGTTTGGTAACGATTAAACAATAATTGGAACTGCTAGAGCGGTCATTTTTGGCATCTCCTCGGTAGGATTCATGGACGTTTGAAGAAAAATGCCGAAACTCGCGTCAATAGTTGATTTTCCTTAGGGGAAAAAAGGGTCTTGATACTGCATGTATATAGAAAATTTTGCTCCATTCAACAAGAAATGACTTTCCTTTAAAGAGTGAGGCATTTCGTTTCTTCAAGGAAAAACTAAGTGACTGATAGATTCCATAACTAGGTAAAAGATTTTCAATAAAAATCAAGTGTAGTGTAAAAATGTTGAAAACTACAAAAGAATTACTAATGAAATATAATAAATAAATTCAATTTTATTAATGTAGCATATAAATTTTCACCCCAGTTTCAAACCTGAAGAAGGTTTCGAGACCCTCGCGAAACTTTATCCTGGTGATGAAAACCACGGCTGTATTGAGTTAATAATTAACCAATGAAATATTACGGAGACGAACGCCACAAATTACATCAAATTCTAAGCTATTGAGGAAACACAACTTCTCATAAGGACGAAAAATATACATATATTAGCATAAGACGTCAATTTCTCGTTTGCTAAATGCAATTTGCCTTTTCATAATCAACTTGTTTACGGCCTCACGTTGATCCTTTCTCAGGCCTTAAAACCAACTCACTCTTATTTCTTGCCGCATTTACTTAAATATCCCTCTTTGGAGAACATAAACTAACAGAGCTTCTCAATGATTACTATATGGCATCAGATAATTAGATAAAGATAAAAGATGGCTACTATTTAACTAGCATATTAATATAGTGTATCTCCTTTGCGGATATTGGTAAACTGAAAATATTGTTATATAAAAAATACTATTTTTGGGCAAGTTTTCTGCTCAAACAACAAAACATAGCACATAAAAGCTTAGACTTAAATATCACAATTAAAAAAGAGCTATCAAACAAAAACAAAATTAAAACCTAAAGCCTATAGAGAATCAAAAAACTTAGAAACTACTCCGGATTTGCGCTGGCTAGCGGATTCCTATACAATATTAAAAACTACCTACGGAAACCTGCTTATATTAAAAATTACTATTTTGTACACCTTTATACAATTGTCCTCAACCAAGGCTGGAGTATAAAATATGACACACTAAGTCCGTAACCTAATAATAATAAAAAAAATCGGTCACGCAAGGAATGAGTAAACTAAGCAGATTTCCCACGTACTAGCATGACAAGCTACTGATCTCATCTTACCATATATTCTCTATTTCCAATTAAAAATTGAGTCACCGTCTAGTCAATAAAATCTTAATTGGTGAAGTCATCATACAGTGTATTCACATGTATCAGATCTAGTAGAGATATGTTGAAAACAACATTGGCTATTTAAGCATAGAATAAAATGTTTCGCAATTGATTTGCTTGCTGTTGAAGTGCGATGAATAACTGAGGGTTTACTGATGGATGAAAATTTAAAAATATAAAATCTATGTAAATATTCAAAGTAGAGGAAAAGTGTAAAAAACGACATTTATAGAAAAATAAATTTACAATTAGAGCGGAAATGTATGATTTTTTGATCCGGCTTGCAGTAGCGGAGATATATGGATCGATGGACGCCAGAAGACATTTTTCGGCAATCGCGTCATGAGTACAACCTTAATAGCTGATTTTCCTTAAGGAATATTGCGTAATTACAATATACTCCAACAACACCACCAGATAATTAATAGATGTTAAAAAGTTTCTTTCCTTAAGCAACTCAAGTGGAATTTATTGCCTGTAACTGAGAAACCACAAATCTACCAATGAACGTAAACATTTAAGAACGATTTATGAAGATTAACGTGTCTTGTTTAAAAAAAAAAAAAAAGTAGTTACTAATTCGACAGAAGCCATTTTGATGAATATATATTATTTAATATATAGTTGAGATCCCCCCCCTCCCCCCCGCCCCCCCCCGCGCCCCCCCGCCCCCCCCCCCGACCCCGCGCCCCCCACCGCGCGAGCCCCCCCAACCCCCCCCCCCCCCGCCCCCCCCCCCGCCCGCCCCCCCCCCCCGGCCACCCCCCCCCCCCCCCACCCCCCCCCCCCCCCACCCCCCCCCCCCCCCACCCCCCCCCCCCCCCACCCCCCCACCCCCCACCCCCCCCCCCCCCCTCCCCCCCCCCCACCCACCCCCCCCCCCCCCCACCGCCCCCGCTCCCCCCCCCCCCCCCCCCCCACCCCCCCCCCCCCCCACCCCCCCCCCCCCCCACCCCCCCACCCCCCACCCCCCCCCCCCCCCCCCCCCCCCCACCCCCACCCCCCCCCCCCCCCCCCACCCCCCCCCCACCCCCCCCCGCCCCCCCCCCGCACCCCCCCCACCCCCACCCCCCCCCACCGCCCCCAACACCCCCCTCCCCCCCCCCCCCCCACCCCCCCCCCCCCCCACCCCCCCCCCCCCCCACCCACCGCTACTCTCTGAAGATTCTGCTTTATCAAGGATCTTCCTTTTTTTGTAAATATTCCTCGTGTATTTGCTTCCTTTCATTTGGTTAAACTTTGTATTATTCATATCGTTATCATGATCATAATCGTTGGAAAGTTCTTGCAATTTTCTTAACCACATTTTCTTATTCGTCCTTGCTTCATAAAATTTATCACATTTATCAGGAAATGTTCTTATCAATGTGAGCATTAATGATTTCAGTAGCGGATCCAGCATTCTTCGCTTCTCTAGCTTCTTATAATACTTTCCGAATTCCTTTAAAGTGTATACAATTTTCATAAATAAAACCCCTTCGAAGTGTTTTCTTTGTTCTGGCGTTAGATCAGTAGAGCTTGTAATTCGATCAGGAAATATTTGTACACCAAGCTCGTTTAACTTTTTCAATGTATTGTATCCTTCGTGGCTGAGATGAAATCTATTCATCAAAAATTTGGTATTCGCCTGCTCTTGCATTTCATTTTTTCCTTCAATTTGTTCGTTCCTTTTTAAAGTATACATCACGCTTCGGTTTGTTAGGAAATGCAAATTCAATCTCACATATTCCAGTGATCTTGACAACTGTTGAAAATTTTTACTGGGCTTCCTTTTCTTTTTCTCTACTTCGTTTTTAATCGAGTGCCGCAGCTGTGGTTTCTTTTCCAATGGTAAACTCTCTTTCATGGACAATCTTTTGCTCTTTCTCTCCGGACCAGGGACATAGCCCTTAGGGAGGTCGATGTTTATGTTGTCTGACTGTTTTGGACTAATATGATTGGTTTGTGGAGTCGTCTCTGTTTTCACTGAAGATCTCGTTTCGCTACCAATGGTCTCGGCGGTAAAAACATGCGTAAAACAATCTTCCAATTCTTGAACCGTAATAAACGAGCTACTTACCGACTGAATTTCATCATTATGATCAATAGACATGTCCATTTCATCATCAAAATTATTGGACTCCAAATTTACATCATGAACGTTATATAAATCAAAGTCTATACTTGAAAGACTTTCCGTGGCACTATTTATTGGTAACTCATGGACTAATGATAAAATGTTTTCAAACTTATTAGAAAACTGTTCACTGGCGTTTTCATAACTATTTCTTAATGAAAGCCAACTCTTATTAATTTTACCCTCTGTTCCTGTATTTGAAGACGAGGTACAGCTCTCGCAACCTTCTGCTTTATGACAGAAGTTGTCATTTAGTTGAAAATGGTTTAATTCTGAAGTCTTATAAGAACTTCTATTTTCAGGGACGCGAATCCTTTTATCTTCAGTTACATTTTCGTCAATTGATTCATATTCTTCTAATTTATCAAGGATTTCTTGATCTTCGACATTTATATTGTCAAAAGAGTTAATGTTCCCACACGACAAGATAAAAGAAGCAGAGCTGTCCAAATATGGGCTTTCTGAATTTGATTTCTGATATAATTGTTCACCCACATCCAGAATTAATTTTTTTTCTTGAAATGCTTCTTGGTCCAATGTTTTATTTTCGTTTTTGGTAGGTAGGTCTACGTTATTATAGTTTTCTAACGGATCTTTATGACAAATTGAGTTCGATAAAACTGTAGAAGGTGAATTCTTATTCAAGGCTTTTGATGATTTGTATTTCCCCTTTCCAGAACTCATTAGATCTCTTTCATGTTGCGGAATCGAAATGTTCCCAATGCTAGACAAAGAGTCTGTGTAGCTTTCGTATTTGTTTGTATTTCTACTAACACGTGAACTTGAAGTCAGTTCAACTGGGCTGTTTTTTATTTTAAAATCACCAAAATCTGAAGCAACGGTTTCTCCTGGAAGTACTCCCTCTTCCATTTTATGTTTTGCTAAGTCCTCCCTTCTTTCCGTCGAACTATTCTTTTTGGTACTCGTTTCTTCTTGAGAATATTCAGAGGATTTCAAACCTTTCTTCAATTTTGAAACAGTAAAAGTCGACTTGAGGCTTCTTATAAAAAAGTCTTTATCAAAAGATCGCCCGTTGTCAAGTCCACTATTAGAAGTACTATATGATGAACTTGCATACGGATTAACTTCTTGAGAATTGGAATGTGTGCGAATAACGTTTTTACGATAGCATTCATCTTTCCTTCTGTCATCTGTATCTGTTTTTAAACAGGTGTCATCGTAAAGAGAACTCGGATATTTCTGAGGACATGGGGTATCCTCCTTCAAAACAATTTTCCTACTAGTATCACCTTCTGACACATAAGATAAAGAATCACTTGACTCTTTTTCATCGTATCCATCTTCTCTTGATTTTGGACTTTTAGAAGGAGCATTACTTTTAACGCTGCCTAAACGCGTCTGAAGCTTTGGCGTTGACTTACTAATTGATTTAATTTCACAACTGCTATTTTCTATGGAGACAGAATAAGAGTTTACTGATGAAATATCTGTCAATGAGTCGGAACCTTTTTTAGTTCTAGCATTAAAAATATTGGAAATTTCATTTTCCACCTCATTCATGTTCATCGACATATTACTAGACAATCTTTTTTTAGAAGGAATCATTTTACATTTTGAGTCAACTTCTTCATTTTTCAAAGATGAAAATTCAGATTCTTTTGAGGAGTAAGTTTGGGGTTTAGAGTGAGATTCTGTTTCCTCGATGGAAACTGAATTCTCTTCAGAATTTTCATCTGAAGGTTTCTCAAAAACACCTTTGATCCCACTGCTAGATGAACTTGATTTTGAGGTGAAAAGATGTGAAAATCCCTTTTCATCTGTACTTTTAAATTTGTCGTTTGCACTTGGTTTTTTGAATAATTTGGAATTGAATTTCACCTTACGCGTAGAAATACTTGTTTTATTCATTATACTTGTCTCACTGGTCTATTACGTTAATCTCAGATGAGGAGGTTTACTTCAAAGCAACTCTTTTAATATTGACAAATTCTTCAGTGATTGATGTATTTGAATTAGTCAATATGGTGATGAAATTGTCTTAAGATTAGACCTTTCTTTTTCTATTCCGCCTTCAAATCTCTGCACCCTGTATTCCTAAAACAGGAATGACATAGATAGATAGATAAAAATTCTGTATTTAAGTATAAACTTTTTACAGGGCGTCCGAAGTTTTACAAAAAAAAAAAAAATTAGTACACATAGGTAGGTACAATACTCCTCTAAAATAATACAATAATATTGTTGATTGATAAAATACATAATTTGGCTATAATTAGAATATTAATAAACAATGAATTACATTATAGTTAAAATAGCTTACTCAACATTGGGTGATCTTCAAATTTGATACATAAGTAATCTTAAATTAATAGAAACAAAAATAAAAATAAAGAAATAGAAAGAAAGAAAAGAAAATAAAAATAAACAAGAACATAATATTTCATTAATCTGCTTATATTAACACTCCAATACACGCGCCCCCTGAAAGTACATGAACACATGCGCTGTATCTGGGAGATACAAAATACATTCTAAAGGTTTAATAAATTTTTAAAAACGATTTGTTGGGGTAAATAATGTGTAAACAGCTCATATTAACAATTTATTTTTATTTAAAAAATTTTTAGAAGAATAACATTTATTTAAAAATGATATAAAAAATTAAATCAATACAACTTTTTGAAATTAACTCTCCTTACAAATTCGATTTTTAGTTTCTCATTCATTTTGGAATACAAAACTTAGTATATAATGGTCACAAACTAATACTAACTAGTAACAAAGTCAGAAGTTTTAGTTTTGTTTGTTGGTAAGGCACAATTTTTCAATAAAAATAAAATCTAAGACAAACAAAATAAGATGACTAGAAGAAACTATTCGCGGCTAGTAAAAACAAGTCAAAAATTAAAATTAATGAGAATACATGAAAGGTAAAAAAAATTAAATGAGTTAAGTAAAACAAAACAAAGAAAATAGGAACAAATGTAAATAATATATAAATATAAATAAATATATATATATATATAATAAATAAATCTCAATTTGATTTACTCAGAGTCTTCATCATGTTCATTATTACCATTAGAATCAACGTTGCAGCCCTCTGGGCATACAATACCGCAATGTTGGAGACAAAGGTAATTGGCCGCATCCTTTACAAGTATATTTTGTGAGCCTTGTAAACTTTATTCTCCCAACAAGGATGGCAACGCTTTCTCTTTGACTCATCAGTAACAGCTAATTTGGTGCTTGAAATTTGATGATTAGGAAGAATTTCACAGATGCGGAGTGTTTGCGGCAAGTGAGTGAGAGATGATCGCCTGATCAACTGATCTCTTATCAGCTCACTCCCCAGTTCTTGAAGGAAAACCCGACGTGGTGGCAGTTCATTCCCGTTTCCCAAATAAATTATCTGGCTGTTGATTCCAGAAACATTCAACATTGAGAAGAATATAACCATTGGCCATCTTCTTGTGCCTCTTTGGACATTGTATCCCGAACACATTTTGTCGACCATATCTACGCCAATTTTATGTTTATTATAATATGTAATAATTTCCGGTTTTTTTTTCTCTCCACTTTCTTCGTCAATTTCCGCATCCATATGCATGCTAGAAACTAACAAGACATTCTTCTTATTATTTTTATTTCGTGGCACATAGGAAACCATAGTGCCGTCTTCACTAAATGAAAAAATACTGGAGAACGGCTGTCTGTTTTTTATCTGTTTAAGTTCTTTGGGAATTTGCCATTTGTTCTTTTTTAGAGTCCCGACATAAGATAAGCCATATTCAGTCCGGAGAATACGTAACAGACTAATGTCACTGAACCAATTATCTGCAGTAACATTTCGACCTGAGTTACGGAGAGGGGTCACCAAACGCTGAACAACATCTACAGGCTTGTTACTCACCTGAAAAGGGCCATCTGGTTGCTTACCAGCATAAATTTCCATGTTGCTCGTATAGAAAATTGTCGAATCGACAGCTGCAAATATTTTTATCCCATATTTAGCTGGCTTGGATGGGATATATTGAATGAAAATGCACCTCCCTCTAAAGGCCTCCAGCTTTTCATCAACTGTGACATCTTCACCAACATGATAAGACTCAATACAGTTTTTATTAAATTTTTCAAATATTCAAAATCGACTGTATCCCCTTGGCTTTGCCTATCGGTCCAGGAAGTCTTCTTATTAGATTATGCTTCCCCTCTTCTTATTGGGATAAGGAGTCTTTCTCCAAGACATGGAATCTATTATTTTCCTCCCTTTTTTTCCTCTGACATATAAAAAAATCCTAACCTTCATCGCTGTCTGAGGTTGCCTCAACATCACTTTGCTCTGTGTCAGAACTCTCTTCCCGTACTTCTATCTCTTCTTCTGCCTCGGTATCGCAATCTTCTTCTGGAACATCTGGCATCGGGTTTGGTGGCCCTACTGATGGACCTGAAGGAGAATCTAAAGAGGGTTCTTCATCATCACAGCCATCAAATAAAAGTTGGTGAACCTTTTTGACGTCGAGTGGATTACTAAGATTGAACATTTTCGTTTGGCGCCAAAATAAACCTAAAGCCAGAAAATGATAATTACAAAATATGCCCAACATTGCTAAAATAATCATGAGAAACTAGTTTACACGCGTTGTATCTCCGAGATACATGAACGCTAATAAGCTACCAAAACGCTTTTCAAAACAAATATAATTTATAAATGAAAAGATATTACATATTATATTAAATTAAAATGAATAGGGAATACTAAATTAAACATTTAGAAATACTTACAAAATTACACGCGCTGTATCTGTGAGATACCAGGGAGCAAGAATCGGATGATGACCTTCTTTATTCAACGTCTGGTGCTCTATTGAAGGGTGCAACAAGTGGAGGGGAGTGGTCTGGAGGAATAGAAGTAGTAGGAGTGTTTTCCGCAGATGCGTTACCGTCCTGTCGCGTAAAACTCTGCCCGTGTATCTGTAAGATATGGCGCGTGTGTTTGGAGTGTTAAAGATAATTTATTGAAATAAAAATGTAAGGAGAAGAAACAAAAAAAAAAAATAAAAATAAAAAAATAATAAAATAAAAATAAAAATATAATGAATGACATAGTAAACTACTAAAAGTATAACAGCAATAAAATTAATTATTCAAGTAATACAAAAATGCAACTTTACACTGGGTCTAAGCACTTGAAGAGTGAAAAACAAATTGTGTTCCTATTAAAATTTATATCGTACTGAGATTCATCCTTTGCAACAATATATTAAAGGGTATTAGAAGTAAAAAGGTTAAGAAAGCAATTTTTCATATAAGTAAAAGATCTTAATTAAAAGTTTTCTTATGTTCCGAATACATTAGGGGACTAATTAAAAATCTTAAAAATGAATAAATAAGCAGATGTACTACAACGACATAATAGAAACATGATAAAAAATAACGAATTCAAATTCAAAAAGTTTGTCACGCAGGGGCTAGGTAAACTAAGCAGATTTCCCACGTGAAGTTTTACAATACATAAATCTATATATTGGTAACACAACACCACCGTAAATATTAAGTGAATAAATTCACACGGGAATAAGAAATCACATCTTCATGTCATAGCTGGAAGATGATAATTCTGTAATATGTTGAACTATTCTTTAATGAATACTCCGTATAGTCATAACAATAACTCTGGTGCGTGAACCAAACGACTTCCTTGTACTTCTGTTGAATAAAATGAAATATTTGAATGTACTTCATTTATAATTATTACACCTAAACGGTTATATACATTTCCGTTGATATTTGTAATTCAAACATTTTCGGGATTACAATACTCATTTTACTTTGTGCAAGGAAGAAAAAAAAAATGCCTCCACGTGCATTGTTTCACGTATTTTACTAAGAGATTCGTGGGTCTCAAGAGCACATTTCTTTTCTCTAAATGTCTCTAGCAACGTCATAATTTGATGTAATAAGCACCCATATTTCTCGTATATGTAGTTCTCACATGGGTCCCATGGGAGTCGTTACAACATTTCTAGCTCTATTTGCCTTAGGAAAAGCTTTGCAAATAACTCTATCGGAACTACCATCAGTGCCGACTTGTAAGGGCTTACTTAAGTGAAAAATAAAAATAGCTAATACAAAATTATATATATAGAATTTTTTTTAAGTGTGTAAAACTTAACTTGGTAATACTAGAGTCGTGGTTTGACTCGGACATATAGTTGAAGGCAATCCCTTGTCCATAACCTGGCTAAAAAATAAAGTCTTATATAGGAAACTTTTGGAAAATCGCCAACAACCTTCCAAAATTAGCAGTCCAACCTTAATAGCTGACTTGTAGATAACCCGTCCCTATTAGCTCAAGTAGTATAACATGGAGGTTAATATTATTATTTATTAACGTCCAACTTTTGCTACTATGGCTAATTGGGACGGGTTATCTACAGGTTACCACCCTTTTCTAGCCAGGGTGGGACTAATGATTTCATTTAATGAGTCCTTCAATAAACAAAATCCAAATATCCTTCACTAAATAATGTCCTAATCCTAAAAATATTTAAATGGAAGTAAGTAACATTTACGAGTATTTACAGTCATATGTCTAGTCTTAGTTTATGAAACTCCGAGCACAGATGACAACAGTATGAATATACTGTTAACCAAAAAAAAGGAATACATATGGTAACGTTATAATATTGCTTTATATTTACTAAAATATTTAACTATGGAGACAATAAAAGCCATTTATCGGGTAATAAAAGGTTAATTAGTTGAAAATCTTACCAAACATTCACTGAAATTACAGATGGCCAGTTGTGTTCATCCGTCAAGAGCATATCACGGATTCTTCTAGTATATAAAAAAATAATTAAAGAACTAAATTTTACCTTAATACTGATACATAGACCTACTCTACTTATTCTTAAGTGTCCACCATGTGTTGTTATAAAAATTACAAAATAATTATTCTCAAATTCCAATTCAATCCTAAGGGAGCTAGGGAAATTTTATTTATTAAGATCTCCTTGGAGCAACTACGACTAATCGGTATATATTATCTACAGGTACCCTTTTCTAGCCAGCATTAAAGTAAGCATTTTATCTAATGAGTCCGTCACTGAATAAATTCGTATTCCCTACAACTAATACCATTACTGTAACTAATGTGGCTAAGTGATTTTTTTCTGGTCCAGAAAATAAATTGGTTATCTAAGAAAAATTAAAATTTTGGAAATAAATGCCTTTATTTGGTGCTGGTCCATTTTTAATTATTATTTTTAATTTTGTGAAATCATTTTTAGTTTTGTACCAAGTGGGTAGGGGCTCTTATAGCCTCGCCATTCTGTGTTGAAAGCCACACTTTTCCTTATTTATAACGAAAATTCACGAACATCGATTAAGTAAACATTTTTCTACGGAATAAATTATAATTATGTTTCATGGTTTTATATAAATGTATTTGTTATGTCACGGAGCACTGAAGATGGGACGACGGTTCACCCCGAAAGTACTCTGCAATTAATAAAGAATTGTTAAGAGTGGAAGTGGTTGACCTGCTTATCCTTCCATTGTTGATCTGCGATATTCTGTTTCGACCATTGCTTTTACTTTTAAACAACTCAGAAATATGAAGTTTTCTAATGACATAATTAAAAATAAAGACATTGGATCTGCGTGTATATACGTGCCCTCGTATCTGTGTGGAAAACCACTTTAAAAAAGAATAACTTAACAGACAACTTTACATAATAGTACACAGGGAAGGACAAGTGGTTGAGAAAAGAAAAAAGAAGAATTCAGAAGATGCGCATTCCTCAAGCGAGTTTGTCCTCTCTTTTACATTTCTAAGCACAACCAAGTCCAAAGTTTCGTGTGTGTGTGTGTTTGTGTATAGTGTATGTGTTTATTTCGTTATGAGTGTGTCTATTTGGCAGAATTGGTTGATAAACGCAGGTCTAGAGTAATTGCAACATGAGATCATCCTCAAAAGGAAATTCTCGTAGAAACATATCTATTTAGGGACTGCCCTACGAATATCATTCTGGAAATATTAAATGAACACTTCATCCCTTAAGGTAAATTGCAATCAAATGTTTGAATTTAAAATGTGGCGAAATCAGAAAAAAAAACAATTAAATTAACCTTATATCCCAGACATCAGGCCTAATGTTAACCGTATGTAAGAAATATTACATTCATGAAAGTAAAGCACTTAGATCTTTTATGCAGTCATAAGAAGAAATGATTTTGCCATAAATGTATTCGTGAGTATGAAAATTTAAATTATTTGATTAGTGATAAGGCCACTACTTCTAGTTCTAACAATCAAGATCTTACTCATTAATACGTTTATATAATTTCCTCTGGCGTAGAATCGCTAGAACCAGTTGGACTAAAAAAAAATCCAACATGGAAGTTTTAATTAATTGAGATATGCAAGAGTAAAACACTTATCAAGGCCTTGAAAAAAAAGAGTGAAACTTCTTGGGCATATTATAAAGGCACACAAAGACTTCATTACTAGTATATTTGAAGGTAAGATTCTTAGGCATAGGGGAAGAGGGAGGCCTAGAAAATCCTATTTTGAAGACATAAAGCATATTTCGGTGGGTATAGTAAATGAAAAGAGCAGCTTCTGATAGAACACAATGGTGCAACTACTAGGCGTAGCCATTAGATCATAATGATGATATAATTTGTTAAACAGTTCTACAAAATCTGTAAAATAGTAATCTTTTATAGTAAAAATATAAGAATATATCAATCCTTCTTATTCTGGGCTCAATATTCTATTATTGTATATTCTTCATATTTTATGGCAATGGTCTCCAATAAAAAACTTTTTTTTTGGCGTAAACTTTATTGAAACTGCCCTACATGTTTCGTGGCTTACTTACCTTTCTTCAGGGTCTATCCCTTTTCAAAAAAAAAAATATGAAAAAATTAATAACATTAATTATTTATAAGAAATATTAAGGGATGTGTTAAATTAATTTTGTTAATTTTTTTTATATTTTTTTTGAAAAGGGATAGCCCCTGAAGTTGGGGCAAGTAACCCACGAACCATGTAGGGCACTTTCAATAAAGTTTGAACCGAAAAAAATGTTTTTTATTGGAGACCCTTGCCATAAACTATGAATAATATATAAAGGATATATCAATAATACATCACCTGAAGTTCTTAGTCAAACTCATTGACATTGGAAATGTACAAGCCAGTTTGAATGTTAGTGAGCTTCCATCTAGTTAGGAAATGACAAGCAACAGTGTTGTTCTAAAGTGATTAAACCAGCAGTGTTGCTGGCGATGACCTGGTTGGATTGTGGAACGAGGAGAAGATGGCATTTTCCGAAGTGTTTTGAAATCTACATTCGTGTGGATAATGATCTTCGTCACACGCGGCAGCATGGCTAATTACTTTTTCCGATTTCTCATATCATTGGAGACCTTTCGAAATGCGCTCTCTGTCATAAATATCATAATATCATTTTCGCCTCAAGCCACTTTGGCCATGACTAAACTATCAATTTTCTCTAATAACTATCTTCACAGAAAATTGGAATAATATCTCCTACAGCACTTAATCTTTATTTTTATCGCAAGAAAAAATCGTGTATATTTATATAATAGAATAATTGCTATTAAATGTTTGACTTAAAAACTGTGTAATCAAAATACATCGAGAACAAAATTTTAAAAGAAATTATGTATTAACATCTACTTTGTGCTACTACGGCTAATTGGGGACGGTTATCTATAAGTTACCACCTGTTTTCTAGCTGGGTGGGACTAAGGATTTTATTTAATGAATTCTTCACTGAATAAATTCCTATTGGCCCGGCGATTCTAGAATTCCCAAGTGAGATTAAGAGGAACGCCTTAACACACATGGCTAACCTTTTTATCAAAAGAAAATGGTAACTTGTGTTTCCTTTTTGCTAATAAAAAATAGCCCCAGCGTAGGGAATCTGCCGTAGTTGTTATTATGTGACCAGAAACAAGAAATAGGACAGTGGTAGAACTGGGAGAGTGAACTGAAGCTTGAAGGACCGACCACTCACCCGCCATATCCCACCCAAAATATACCAAATTAATTCGTACCGCGATATTTGTAAAACTGGTCGATAAAGGGGATATCGAAAGTCTTCAGCAAAATACAGAGCATCAGAAAAATAGTAAGCTCACAATCTTTTATTTTTATCCTGAAAAATGAAAGCTGAACCTTAGGGCAGCTCCATACCAGTGGTTCATCCAATTTCTAATATAACTATTGAATTGGTAGATGGAATTCAAAATTCTTGACACCCAATTTTTAAGTCAAAAATTTAATAGTAATTATTCTGTTATTTAAATATACACAATTTTTTTCTTGTGATAAAAAAAAAGATTAAGTGCTGTAGGAAATATTAGTATTAAGCTCGCAATCAGAAGGTATGCGGTTACGAGATGTTTGATTGAATTAAAGTTATGGAAGGTACCTTGTTCAAAGTAGTTTCCCGTTAGTAAAGTGTTTTAGATTTTGAACAATCATTCAGGTTTTGGGAATCCACATTATAGAGGAATATACATTCATATTCCAAACATTTAATCTTGCCATTGAGACCATGTGACTTTTCTCAAACTAAAACCAAACTATCTACATTATTATTATTATTATTTATTAACTTCCATGTTTTGCTAATATGGGTAATTGGGATGGGTTATGGCCGTTACCATAGAGGTTACCACCCTTTTCAAGCCAGGGTGTGAATAAGGATTTTATTTGCCCCTTCAACCCCTATATCCTTCTCATGCTTTTTAAACTATGACTTACTATAACTGGAAACGAATTATTAGCTTCATTCCTCGTTTAGCTGAGATTGGGTTTTTAGCAGATTTCCCTTAGAGGAAATCGTCTGTTGACGTAGTATTCATGACGTGATTTTCGAATTTTTATTTCTAATGTCCATCGATCCTACCTAGTAGATGACGAAAATAAGGCCCGTTCAAACTTGTATATACATGTACATAAATATATATATATATATATATATATATATATATATATATATATATGTTACTGTAAAACCCCGAAGTGTGGTAAATGTCAGGACTTACCGGTAAATCCTAGGATTTACCAAGAGTGCTGATTAAAGTCCGAAATCTGTATGAAATTCGAGCTTTTACCGCTTGGCAGTTGGTGAATTCCCGGATTTACCGTCTGGCTTGGTAAATGCCCGAAAAACATTAAAGAAATGTGAGATTTCGTACTTTTACCAATGCTGTTTGTTAAATTTGCGGATTTCCCAAGGCTCATTGGTAAATGTCCTGTGAAGAGGAGTGGGGACAGGGATACTCCCCCAGTAAAACATCCTGATGGCGGCAAACTTCAGCAAGAAAGTGCCAATAATAAGTTATCTGCCAGAGCACAGAAGATGTACTCTGTCAAAGAAATTCACCAAGCAGCAAGGGAAGGTCTTGAATCACAGGCCAAGAAAATGGAAAAAACGACGAAAGGAAAATTCCCAGATCCCGAAGTTGGCCAGAACGTGAAGTTGGACTGATGTCGGCCGATCTAAAATCGACCCCAAAAGCATGATTGCAGTGATCGTCAAAAAATGAGATGGTTTCTACCAACTCGGAGCTTCTTCAGGAAAATTGAATACATTATATTCGCGTAATCAGTTTACAATTTGCACCGAGAGTTTCATGTTTCCTGATGAAGTGCCCAACGAATATATATATTTGTTTACTACCGCTCTATCGGTCGCATTTATTGTTTTTTCGCTACCAACCTAGATATATAAACTTTTCGTGCAAAACTAAAGATCATGTCAATTAATGGCTGAAATCAAACCAGGGGGAGAGGGGGTTTAGAGGGGAGGAATTTCGAAATTTCGACATATCTCCGTTACTATACGTTGTATCGAAAACTTGTATAGAATCAATCTTATTAAAAATTGAATGTACTGTAAATATTATTAAATACATTTATTCTCTATCTTGAATAATAACCAAGATATTTACATTTTTCGCTGTTCAGCCTTCATCAATCCCCCACTTCTACTCATGATACAAAAACAATACTCTGTTATATAATAAAGCCCATTATTTGAATCTTAAATACCAAATATTGTTTTGAAGATACCTTTATCACACGAGATACATGCAAATATGTTCTCTGTGATTGAGATGGAAATTTTTATGATTCATTATAAATTACAGTACTAGATATAGTATACAGTTTTCAATAAAATTAAAATATTATATTCTGATATATTTCAGTAATTGTATTTTTTTCCGGTGAGAGGTTGGCATACCTGTTTGTTTACATTTCAGACACTGTCTGTTGGGAGGTTATAAAATTGACTGAAATATTTCTCATTAATGTTTGTAGTTATTCACTTAATATTCACGGTGGTATGTTACCAGTATGTAGATTTATCTATTGCAAAACTTCACAAGGGAAATCTGCTTAGTTTACGCAGCCCCAACGTGACGGATCTTTTTGATGTGAAGTGATATACATGGATCTAAAGCTCCTTTGAATAAATTCCATTGAAGTACAAGGAAATGTCTACTTGTTTTCAAGAATGTTCATTGCACAATTGTGCGCGCGTTATGTTTGTTTCCTAGTGATATTACATTTGTGAGAAAATGAAACTGTTTAACAGAAACCTGTTTGCTTCACTTTCTCACTCCATTAAGCTATTACACAGTATACTACAACTGGAAGTTCTTGCTTTTTATTCCCCGTTCCTTAGCCTACTTGCTACAACGATCAAAACATACTCCTAGCAGATTTCCCTTGGGAAGGGGCATCACCTATTGAGGTTGTTCTCATGAGGCGATTTTCGAAAGATTACTCCAAAGGTTCGATAATTCTACACAGGAAATAATGAAAATGAGATTCCATTCAAAACAATATACAGACGTTATATATACACAAAATTTGTCTGTTAACGCTCTAGTGGTCTCAATGTTTGTTTTAAATATTTCATGTAGGAGAGGGGAACTTTGAAAATTTTAAATATCTTCGTTATTATCCAAACATTCTGTGGGAACAATCTTATTACAAAATCAATTTCCTATAATAGTATATATATATATATATATATAAAACGGAGATATTTTGAATTTTCGAATTACACCCCCTCCCCCCCCCCCAAAACCCCTTCCTATTCCTTGTGTCATTTCTGCCAATAACAAATATGATCATTAGTGTTGATTAAAACAGTTAAATATCGAGTAAGGTGTAGATCAAATTAACATTTTCGGAACAAGAAGGTACTTGATAACGTCACATCACAACGAATTTTCATGTATCTCGCATAATAAAGGTCTCAAAAAAACAATATTTGGTATTTAAGATTAGAATAAAGAGGTTCATGTGATAACAGGTTATTGTCATGAGTACGAGGGGGGGAGGGAGAGTTTCGATGGGCTCAAAACGAAAAAAAGTCCGTCACGCAGGGGCTGCGTAAACTAAGCAGATTTCCCACGTGAAGTTTTACAATAGAGAAATCTGTAGTAGTAAGAAACCTCTAAACCTAAAACATTATTTAGGGCGTAATAACCCAGTAGTTTCTAGCCCCAAAAAACAGTTAACCTAACCTCTAAACCTATTCACGAGGGACGAATAGTTAAGGAAACGCCCGCCAGAGCTCTCGGCGGAAAGTCCGAACATAGCCTACTGGTGACCACACGCAGAATACAAATGCAAATATCTCGGTTAATATTCAAGATACAGAATAAATGTATAGAGTAATATTTATAGTAAATTTAATTTGCAATAAGATTTATTCTATACAATTTTTCGATCCGACGCATAATAACGAAGATATTTTGAATTTTCAAAAATCCCCCCTCCCACTGGTTCGATTTCAGCCATTAACGAACTTGATCTTCCTTTTTACATAAAACGATTAAATTCCGAGTTTGGTAACGATCAAACAAAAATTGCGACCGCTAGAGCGTTAACAGACAAATATATATATATATATATATATAATTTTGAACGGACCTCATTTTCGTCACCTCCTGGGTAGGATCGATGGACATTTGAAGAAATTTTTCGAAACTCGCATCATGAGTACGACCTCAATGGCTGATTTCCCTTAAGGGAAATCTGCTAAAATCAGAATATCTCTGCTAATATTCATAGTAGAGAAAACATGTACATACCGACATTTATAGGCAATTAAATTTACAACAAGATTGGTTATATACAATTTTTCGGGGCTCAGGATAGTTATGTGAGTTAAAGCGTTGACCTTTATCTCACATGGTTAACCTAGAGTGGCGAGTTCGATTCTTGCGTGGGCATAGGAAGTTATTTAGTCACGAAATTCATTAAATAAAATATTTAGTCCCACCCTGGCTAGAAAAGGGTGGTAACCTGTAGATAGCCCGTCCCAATTAGCCTTAGTTGCAAGTGGACGTTAATAAATAATAATAATAATAATACAAGTTTTCGATCCGACATATAATAATGGAGAAAGTTTTAGGTTTTGAAATTCCCCTGTAATCCCCCCCCCCTCATACTACTTTGATTTCAGCCATTAATGAATTTGATCTTTATTTTTACATACAAAGCTAAAATGGTGAGTTTGGTAACTATCAAACAAAAATTGCGACCGCATTTACAGGCAAATGTGTATAATATATTGAACGGGCCTCATTTTCGTCATCTGGGTAGAATCGATGAACATTTTTCATAAATAGCGCCATGAGTTTGACGTCAAAAGCTGATTTCCATTATAGGAAATCTGCTAAAAATGAGGTACATCCAATAATACAAGTGTAGATTATGGTACTTATTATGTAGATTATGCAAGATTATAAGCAGAGAGAGACCATTCGACACGCTGGATGTGGAATACTTGCTGGATCCGAATACTTACAAAGGCACAATAACGTTGCAAAGGTATACCATCAAGCTCTGGCAGAGAAATTCGGCATGGTAGACAGGAAGGTTGCTTATTATCGCTATAATGCACAAAAAGTATTGGAAAAAGATAATGTAAAGATGTATTGGGACGAAGCGATGATAACTGACAATACTATGCATCATAACAAACCGGATATTCTCATTATTGACAAGATCAATAAGAACTGCTGATATTATTGACAATACAGCACCTAATAATGAGAATACTCGAAAATCGTATGACGAAAAATTAAGAAAATAACAAGAATTAGCTATTGAGCTTAAAGAAGTACACAAGCTGAAGTCCTGCCATAGCTACGCCTATTATAGTAAGTACAAATAGACTGGCAACCAAAACGACAATAGCAGGCACAAAGAATTTAAATTCTGTCAACAGAAGTTATAAAAGAAGCACTGCAAGGGGTACTTCTTGATACTGCAAAAATTGTGCGAACATTTTTAAATTCCCCTCAACATATGTCACTCTTACAAACTCCCTCACGTTGGATGTGGATTTTACTCCAGCTTTTCTGAGTATAAACCTCCTTAATAAAAATAATAACATATATAAACCTCCCCCATAATACATATATATAGTACTACTAAAGTGAGGAGAAAGTGCTTGTGGTTCATATATTTAGTTCTAGGGAATATGCAGGTCCAGTAGTAGACGTATATCTAATCTGTAATCTACACTTTATATATTGCCTCTTACTTTACGGTGACATGTTGCTTAATCTCAAGAGTTTCTTAAGCAGCGGCCCGCTCTCACGTTCGTATCTACTTATGCGGGTAGGCAAAGCAGGTACCAGCTTTCTCGAGTAGTTCTTGCATCAAAGTTCATATTTCTTGTAAATTATTTCAAGAAAGAAGCACTCTTGGCTATTCATTATGGGTGCCTTCAGGAAAAGGTCCTTACTTGTTCACCTGACTGTACGGGTCCTTCAGGAAGGAAATAAATAAGAACAAGGGGGAAAAATTGCTCTCATGACGGGATATAAAAAAAATAGTACATATATTCTGTAATTTCACCAGCTGTCAGCTTGCCTGTTGAACTGGGTCTAAGAGAGAGAAAGGAATCAGATGTATATACCAGCTTGACTCCCGCCAACCGCACAGCGCCGATATGCTAGCGAACTCTGACAGCAAACTCCTGAACTGATCATCCTTTCTGGGATCAAATCTGCGCCTACTTTCTCGTTTAGCTTTCTGTGTGTGAGAAGTAGAGGGGGAGAGGGACAGAGGGAGGGAGGGAGAGAGAGAGAGAGAGAGAGAGAGAGAGAGAGAGAGAGAGAGAGAGAGAGAGAGAGAGAGAGAGAGAGAGAGAGAGAGAGAGAGAGAGAGAGAGAGAGAGAGAGAGAGAGAGAGAGAGAGAGAGAGAGAGAGAGAGAGAGAGAGAGAGATAGAGAGAGAGAGTGAGAGAGAGAGAGAGAGAGAGAGAGAGAGAGAGAGAGAGAGAGAGGGAGAGAGAGAGAGAGAGAGAGAGAGAGAGAGAGAGAGAATGAGAGAGAGAGAGAGAGAGAGAGAGATAGACAGATAGAGATAGAGAGAGAGGGAGAGAGATCAATAGCGTATTATCCGGAAGTCTGCTTAAGTCATCTAGACCATCCTATAGGTGGATGTTGCACCTACAGATTAACCTGTAGATATCATGTCGCCAGTATCCTACGTAACAGGACTGGACTGTAAACGCCAGACGGTAATCACTGATCTTCATTGGGGCCAAGGACCATCAATATATAATAAACATTCACTGCACCATTATATAAAACCGAGTCTATAATAAGGACTGATGTGTAATTAGCCATACAATAGGAATTCCTATGTACATAGTTATGAAGTGAATGCTTATTTTAGCAGGTCTACCAAATAGTAGAATAGAATAAAAGTCCGTCACGCAGGGGATGCGTAAACTAAGCAGATTTCCCTTAAGGGAAATCTGCTAACATGCCAGCCGCTTGAGCATTAAAAGACAACATACATACAGGCCACAATTAATGATTGATCGTTACTGCAATCGATCCAGAAGCGGGACACCTCGAGATTTACCAAGATGTAAAATCTCCAAAATAAGGATACAAAAATAAATGAGTTCATGAACACACAAGACAATTCCTTCGCAAACAAAAAGGACATTATCTTTGGGAAAAGGAAACATTCAAAAACCCAAAAACCGCAACGAGCGTTAGTTATCGTGTGAATCTGCATCGCAGTCCTATATTTGAAACGAGAGAATCTTCGGAGAATCATGAGATTAGTAAATGTAGAAACGAAGGAGTATAAAAACCCAGGTGAAGGTCGTAGCAACTCACGCAAGTCGTTTAAAACACATGACTCTCCTCTCTGCTTGTCGTCTTAAAAATGTTCTGTACATTGCGAAAAATATAGCAGTGAATCGAACTTCAGGTACTGCTCAAAACACACATTCACTAATATATATGTGTATATATATATATATATATATATATATATATATAATATATAGTTTGTATGTATGATTGTATATACACACACATGAAAATCCTTTTTGCTATATACACTTCCATACTTTTCGTTACATAAATTGAAGTTTTTGCTGATAGTTCCTACGAATGAAATTAAGTTTCAAATTTAACTAATCTATGGCAGAAGGTCTACAGAAGAATGAAAGCTTCAAATGTTTATTGAAAATCGTTTTATTTCTCTACTAGTTTCGAGGCCATATGACGCCTCATCAGGAGAAATTCTAGTAGAAAAAGGGAACTAAACTAATGGCTACATCTTTCTATATATAACGTCCTATATTCCCTATTATGTGACCATTTCACTGAATGTATTGGAGAATATTTTTCCCATAATAAATTCCCAAACCTCATTCCAAGGGTAGTGAAATGTAGGGAGGAGTAGTTTGGAAGGAATAGCCCCTCAGTGTATTTTTCTCCAACATATTAAGCAAATTATTCTTATTTTTCATTTTTTAAGTTCTCATTACTTCTTCCATTTACACTTCCCTGTAAGGCGGGAGGTTAGACTACAACCCCTCGTGTAAGGGAGGCCTACTGGTTAAAGTATACTTTTTTACAAGTATATATTGTTTATTATTATGGGAAGGTTTAGTCTCTGTTTCTCGGAAGTATTTTTACCGGGAAATATTTTCGCCACCGGTAAAAAAGTTTTTTTGGTATTAACCAATTTTCCTACTATCCTGCCAGGATGTAATAATATAGATTTTTGTGATTGCCAAATTATTTCTTAAGATAAATTTAAATAACTAGTACTAGTATTTTTAGGCACAAATCCCTTTGTTGTTTGTTGAAATAACAATGACAGTAACTCTTACTGATTTCAATTTCCAGTGATCTTTCAATTCTGCAGCTAAGATATTTTCAACTTCTTGGTAATTGTTTCCTTTGTTCCTTTGGCAATTGCTCATTTGGCACCGAAATATCAATGATATCGGCTGTTTTATTTTCCTTATTAATGATGAAAATGTACAATTTGTTATAGTGTTAAATTTTTATATTACCATTTTCAATTCATTTTTTTAGGGTTACTGCGATAACACGGGATTTCATTATTCACCCTACCAAGTTCTATAAAAAATCCCTGGTGATTTCTTAATCATTAAGAGTAGAGATGTGTTTGAGCTTTTGATCCTTCCGTTGATGATGGACCTCCACCAGCCAGCCCAAATCCCGAGACCTGTAAATACTGTTTTTTTTTTGTTTTTTTATTTTTTATTTATCTGAGAATCAGCTAGTCTGCATAATACATTGCAATTCTATGCGGGTTATGGACCCTGCCGGGAGGTTATGGAGCCGTCTTTTTGTAAATGAAATGGTCTTGCCACCAAACACTTACATTCTACTACACACGGACAGTCAAATGCTTTTATACAAACTAGACAACATGAAAAACCACGACGAACATATAGAACAAATACGCCATAATATAACACAATTAAAAAACAGACTGACTTTCATTCACTTCAAATGGGTCAAGGCACACGCAGGAATTATGGGCAATGAAATAGTCGATATCCACGCCAAAAGTGCCTCTAAAAGTAGTGAAGAAGTAATTTACAATAAAATTACTCCAACTGTGTTAAAATCTTTACTGAGAGAAAAAAGTATGAATTTGTGGCAACAGAGATGGAATCAAACAGATAAAGGATCACATCTAAAATTATATATACCAGTTTTAAAAACCAATATCCCACTATCCCAACATACATTTTATCTCACACAAATACTAACTGGACACGGTAATACAAACTCTTACTTATACAGATTCAAACTTACTGACTCAAATACTTGTAAATGCTACAGTTACACTGAACAGACATTCACCCACCTGATTTATGAATGTAGACTGACTCAAAACATACGAAGACAGTTAAAGACTTTTATTCCAGGATGGCCTATCAGTCCTGATATCTTATTTTCAAAACACATACATTTATTAAAAGAAATAGCCTACAATATCCTTATGCTGAGAGAGGAAAAAATAATATAAAATTAATATTATGTAATAATAATTGGTTATTTAATTGTACTATTTAATATTTTTTTGTTTATTTTATCAAGTTTAATTTTTATAATCTTATTTACATTTAATATGTATATATATTATTATATAAAAAATGTTAAAATTTTGACAAAATGCACATATAATGCAAATATGCATGAGATGTGCAGAAAAATAAAATTCCTCCACATAGGGTTACTATGTAGAGGAAAACCTGAAAAAAAAAAAACAAAAGCAGAGAGGTCCCTTTTGCTATACCTGGGTATAATTTGAAGGGGGAGTTGTGAAGGATCTAAGTTGATAAATGGTATTACAGTTGAGATTTTACCAGTGACGGGTGTCACTGGTAGTGTTGTTAAGAGGGATATGGGGAAGACTAAAGAAGGAAAGGTGGGATAGGAGGAGGTAGAAGAGAAATATTAAACTGTAAATACTCTGAAGCAGCCAGCAACTTATATCCTGCCGTAATATGTTTTATAGGCTCGTAAGAGTTTTTGCAAATTTAAAATTTTTCGATAAGATAGTCGGAAATAATATCATTTAACACATGCTGTCTGTAGTATCTACCTGCAATTCCTTGGTCCTGGGCAGCCATAACAAATCCATTGGTTCTTGAAAATAGCTGCCCAGATGTTATCCAAGCTACAGAAGTTTTCATATCTATTTATTATCATTGCTCTTACTTACATGGCATTTTAGCAGATTTCCCTTAAGGAAAATCATTGAGGTCGTACTCATGACGCGATTTTCGAAAAATTTCTTTAAATGTCCATCGATTCTACCCAGGAGATGACGAAAATGAGGTCCGTTCAAAATTATATATATATATATATATATATATATATATATATATATATATATATATATATATATTTGTCTGTTAACGCGCTAGCGGTCGCAATTTTTGTTTGATCAATACGAAACTCGATATTTAACCGTTTTATGTAAAAAGACAGATCAAGTTCGTTAATGGCTGAAATCGGACTAGAGGGAGGAGGGGTTTAGAGGGGTGATGTTCGAAAATTCAAAATATCTCCGTTATTATGCATCGGATCGAAAAAATGTATAGATCCAATCTTATTGCAAATTAAATTTACTATAAATATTGCTATATACATTTATTCTTTATCTTGAATATTAACCGAGATATTTGCATTTTTATGAAATGCATAAATTAATAAATGCATAATAAATGGGTATTGTTCGGATTAGGCCGGTCGTTTCCGTAAGTGGTCGGCTCAGGTGGAAGCTTCTTCTAACCTTACCTGTCGTTCCTAACCTTACCTTACCTTCGTTACTTTGTGAGATTTATGCAAATACGTTCTGTTCATCCGCCCCCCCCCTTCTTTAGTTCTTGGACTACTAAAATTTGAGTTATTAAAATATAAATTATTCTCACAATTCAGAAGCCGTTTCAGTTGGGAATTTATTTTAATTAACTGAAAGATTTCTCATTACCGTTTGTATTTAATCACGGTTCAACACAATGTGGTGTTGTGTTACCAGTATGCAAATTTCTCTATTGTAAAACTTCACATGGGAAATCTGCCTAGTATACGCAGCCCCTGCGTGGCGGACTTTTTATTCTAAAGCGTTATTGTAAGTGAGATTTTTACTAAGCGTGAGATAGAGGTTAGAATATTGGAGGTAGTTATCTGTTTGTTGTTTTATGACGTAGGAAATCTTCAGACCCTGCGTGACTGGATCAGTTTCCATTACTCTTTGGCTATTTGTATCCGCTCTCGAGAGAGGCTTTTCATGAACCAGTTGGTATCCTCATGATCGTGGAGGTGGGTGGTTCCTATGTAACAGTACTTGCAACCCCCGGCGGTGACTTGCGTTGTGAAAGGCTGGGTTAGGGGGACTGGCCGTGAGAGAGAGTGTCTACTGCTGCCCCCACTCGCTGCACAGACATCACTTAGTTCTTTCTGCCAGTGACTGCTCGCTCGTTGCCCGGTTCGTACTTCTGTGGCGAGTTGATCTCTGCACATCGCGCGACTTCTCTCTCAACAAGATGACTGGTGAGTACACAAGACTTCAGCATGTAAACGCCTGAAATTAAATCTGTTTATTCCCATTATATATTAACAAACATAATAGGATACGTAAAACGTACGTATTTTCCATAAAAAAAAAAAATGATATTATGTCAATTAATTTCTTTACATAATAGTGACAAATATATATATATTCATGATAGAAAATAGTCCGTCATGCGCAAACTAAGCAGATTTCCCACATGCTGGTATGACATACTAGAGACACATCACGACATATTCTGACCGAAAACCAGAAGGTACGAATTACTCCCTTTATATTTAAGTTACGAAAAAATATATAGAACGGAAACTGTAGAGCATCGATGTTTTCACAAAATTGATTCTATAACATGTTTCGATTTAACGCATAATAACGTAGATATCTTGAATTTTCTAATTCCCCCCCTCTAAGCCCCCACTTATTAAAAAAAAAAACTTAATTGATGCGTATATGTCACAAAATAAAAGTTCAATGTAACAAACATTGGGCATTTAACATTGTAATGAAGTGGTACATGATATAACCTTATTATTAATATGACACGAGCAAGAATTTACGAGCAGGTTTACCAAAAGCGGGAAACTATAAAATCCAAATATCTCTATTTAGTACTCATTATACAGAAAATAGAACAACATTTATAGACCATTCAATTTTCAATAAGATTGGCTCTATACAACTTCAAGGACCGATGGACAACTTAAGAAATTTGTCTAAAATCGCGTCATGAGTACAGTTTCAATAGCTGATTCCCATTAATGAAAATCTGTTAAAAAAATTTTACATATAAACATTTATACGACATTAAATTTGCAATAACACTGGTTGTAGATACTCTTTCGAACTACCGTATAATAAAGGAGATATTCTGAATTTTCTAAATTACCCCTTTTTAAAGCCACCCTCCCAAAGTTCACATTTCAGCTGTGAATGAACTTAATGTTTAGTTTTACATGAAAAGTTTAAATATTGAATTTGCTAACGATTAAACAAAAACTGCCTTATCATTGACTGCGTTAAAAAACAAATATATATATATATATATATATATATATATATATATATATATATATATATATATATACTAGCTCAGATACCCGGCGTCGCCCGGGAATTGATTTGAGGCTGAATGGTGATGGTAGTTTAGGGTTAATACCTGTTGTTGGCATTTGTTAATAATAAAATTAATTTTTTATTTAAGTCTTCACTGTCCTCCAAATTGTCATATTTCATATTTTGTTATATTGTCATATTTCCCGTCTCCTGTGCATTATGCATAGATTTCAGTTTTTAAGGACAAAATATTAACATAGATTTGAATTAATTTTTCCTGGTGAGGTACCTCATAATTCAAATTGGAATGAATTGTTGAGCATATCAATATTTCTACGCAAATTACTTGCTCCACACATTGTTCCTGGAGAAATGTATAAAACAAAAGTTAATCTAAATACCAAAGTAAACAACTTTTGTTATTTGTATGTTTGTCGAAAAACAAATAGACATTGAAATATCGCGAATTTTTATTTCAGGCCTCCCTTATAACCCCCACTCCCGTTCTAACCTAAAAATTTTTATATAGCTCATAATCATGGAAGAATTAATGCTAATTGACATACCGAGTTTTTAAGTTCGGTTTAATCGTTAGCGCCCAATGAAATAGTTGACTCCCGCTTTAGTTTATAGTGTATATCTCGTTTATAATTCGGTATAAGAAAAAAGTGTATATAACAAAAGTTACTCTAAATAACAAAATAAACAACATTTGTAATGTGCATATTTGCCGAAAAACCAATAGGAAACGAAATATCGCTATTTTTAATTTCTGGCTTCCCTTATAACCCCCACTCCTGAACGTCTCAGAGGATATTTATATAGCCTAAAGTCTAAGTTGGGTTAGTAGTAATATACATACCAAGTTTCATAAAATTCGGTTCAGCCGTTTATGCGTGAAAAGGTAACAAATAAACAAACAAACAGATACCAAAGAAACAAAATGCAGTTATGGTGTCTATGACATGTGAAACGAAAAGTTATCGTGAAATTTTGAGAAAAAAATCAATGTACAGACAGAGGTTACAATTTTATATATATACTAGCTCAGATACCCGGCTTCGCCCGGGAATTCATTTGAGGCTGAATGGTGATGGTATTTTTTAGCAGGCTTTACATTGCACAATATTTTAACATTTACCCGTCCCAGAGTTTAGGATTGATACCCGTCGTTGCCGGTGATTTGCTAATAATAGAATTATTTGTTCGATAATTCTTCACAGTCTTCGATATTTTTATATTTCCCGTCTCTTATACATGTAAATATGGTGAATTTTTATTTCAGGCCTCCCTTATAACCCCCCTCCCGTTCGAACCTAAAAATTTTAATATAACTTATAATCATGGAAGAATTAATGCTAATTGACATACCGAGTTTTGTTAAGTTCGGTTCAGCCGTTAGTGCCCGCTAAAGTTTTAACGTATAACTCATTTATACTTAGGTATACGACAAAAGTGTATATAACAAAAGTTACTCCAAATAACAAAATAAACAACTTTTGTTATGTTTATATTTGCGGAAAAACCAATAGGAAACGAAATATCGCTATTTTTAATTTCAGGCTTCCCTTATAACCCCCACTCCTGCCCGTCCATAGAAATGTTGGTATGGCTTTTTATAATGAAGGCCTCACTGCTAATACACATACCGAGTTTTATTTAGTTCGGTTGAGTCTTTTTTGGCAAATAATATTGTTGACTCCCGCTATAATTTTTAGCGTATAACGCATTTAAACTTTGGTATACGACAAAAGTGTATATAACAAAAGTTACTCTAAATAACAAAATAAACAACTTTTGTTATGTGCATATGTGCCGAAAAAGCAATAGAAAACGAAATATCGCTATTTTTAATTTCGGGCTTCCCTTATAACCCCCACTCCTGTTCGTCTCAGAGAAAATTAATATAGCCTAAATTCTAAGTTGGGTTAGTAGTAATATACATACCAAGTTTCATGAAATTCGGTTCAGCCGTTTATGCGTGAAAAGGTAACAAACAAACAAACAAACATACACGAAAGAAACAAAATGCAGTTATGGTGTCTATGACATGTGAAACGAAAAGTTATCGTGAAATTTTGCGAAAAAAATCAATGTACAGACAGAGGTTACAATTTTATATATATATATATATATATATATATATATATATATATATATATATATATATATTAGACATTTAAATTTTCGAAAATCGCGTCCTGTGTACAACATCTGTTAGAAGTATGGTTGAGGGGAATCGCTTATGTCACAGTATATAAAAATATACAGATAAATATACAAATAAAATATGATTCATGGGCTAATATAAATTTAAACAGTAAAATACATTGTAATTTAAAGATAAATCTGATATTTATATTCATTGATTAACGCTAATTACTGTCGACCATCTTACCCTATCTTCTTCAGGACACAATTCTGAATTAGAACTCAATTTTGATTAACATTTGTTACAATGGTTGTATTTGTGGCGTAATTTTACATATTTACTAAGGATTGCTCAATGACTCACATGGCAGTTGATGAAAGTAGAGTGTGTACATATATAATTATATATTTATTTATTTTGTATACGTGTTTGACTGTTAACGCAGCATTGGCCGCAATTGTTGTGTGCTCTTTGCCAAATACGATATTTATCCGTGTCATGTATGAATAAAGTTCAATGTAGTTTAATAGTCGAAATCCGCTCAGAGACATGTGAGTTTGTTTAGTATTTATGAATTGAAATAGCTGGGCTGTAACATGTAATCGTGTTGACTACTGTATTTACAATTGGTATTATTTACTTTTTTCACTACAGAAAGGGGAATTAACCCTGAGTCCTTGTTGCCTTCATCCTTCACACGTTTGTTTATATAGAAATGTGTTCCCAGAAACGACTAAAAGTCTGTTGATAGAACAGAGAACACTTCCATTCACAATTTCAGGTTCAGCTCCAGATTCAAGTGTATATTGTTACGTTTTATTACAAAACCAGTAATAAACGTTGTTAATAAGAGTTCTTTTTGGATTCCAAAATTAAACACACACAAGTTTCACAGTTTATCACTGCACAATTTATTTCACAATGCACAATACTCTTGGTTAACTATTACTACTCACAGTATTACACTGATAGTGTCACTATTCTTCTTTACACAGTCCAATAATTCACTCACGGTCACTGAAATTCACAAAAAGACGGCACTGCACTGTCCTTCATTTCGCGGCACTGCACTGTCTTAAACACGGCACTAAACTGCCACTTACAGTCACGGCACAACACTGTTCTTCACATAAAAACACTTAACCGCACTGCACTAAGTCGCACTGTAGCGCTGAACATCCCTCGAAGACCGTCGAGCGTCGACTGAACTGAGGTACTGGCAGGGTCTCTTATAAATGCCTGTAGAAGGGGCTAGCCAAGGAAAGGCCTAGACTAGAAGTTCCAGAACTTCCTGGAAGGCCCTAATTAGATCAAAAGCACGGCTCCCTCTCCTTCAGGCAATCTTCCACGTATTAATTTTTCGTAACACTTTTCCATGGAAAGAGAACGTGCAATGATGCCGTCTATTCCATGAGAGCTATGGGGAAACCTGCTTAGTTTACACAGCTTCTATGGCATTAGTTACAAACATCAACCTCTTTCTTAGAGCACCTATGTTACAACTACATAGTTTTTCAGAGTATTCATATCTTATTCTCAGCCAAGGATGGCATGAAACATATAAAACTTGAATGCATCTGATATCGTTTCCGAATAATATGTACTAATGTCTTATTTTGTCAAAAGTAAACGAATTCCCCATCCTATTTTTAGCTGAAGTAGTAAATTCATTTTTAGACTATAGAGGATCATAAATTATGTATCTTATCACTTGTGAACCGCCAGCATAACAAAGATTTCATGTTTTCTCTATCCAGAGGGTTGTTCACGCGATTAATAGTTGACTTCCCTTATGGTAAACCTGCTAAAATGTAACACCTCTTCTAAATAAAGGTAGCCAGCCAATTTTTTTCCCCATACAAAAATATTACTTTTTTACGGTTGAGTTCCCGGTAGGTTGAAGCAATAAGAAGGCACGTTCAGAAAATTAGCAGATATGGGAAACAGGTCTATATAGCCAGGACGTCTTCACATCAATTTCTTTATTAAAGCACAAGGCCTTTCGGCACTAACGTCCCATCATCAGGTGCTAACAAACAAACAAAAAAGATGTTCAGGCCATGTGATGTATCCAATCATTTCACAGCTCATCAGCTATTGAGGTCGTACACATGACACTATTTTTAAAAAAGGTCTTCAAATATCCATCGATCATACAGGAGATGACGAAAACGAGGTCCGTTCAAAACTATATATATACACACACATATATTTCTCTGTTAACGCCCTAGTAGTCGCAATTAATCTTTACCAAACTCTATATTTAGTCGTTTTATGTAAAAAGAAAGATCAAGTTTGTTAAAGACTGAAATCGGACCATTGGGATAGGATGGTTTACAGGGGGGAATTTCGAAAATTCAAAATATCTCCGTTATTATGAGTCGGATAAAAAAATTGTATAGAACCTAATAGAAGGATTTATTCATATATATTACATGTTTTTGATAGTATAAATGTTGTGTCACAGAGCCCTGATGATGGGACGGTTCGCCCCGAAAGTACTTTGCCTGTAATAAAGAAGTATTAAGAGTGGAGGTGTTTGACCTTTTTGTTCCTTCCGTTGTATAGAACCAATTTAATTGATAATGTTGTTATATACGTTTTTTTTTTCACTAACTTGGTTATTAAACGAGATATTTGCATTTATTTAGTTTTCGGCCATCAGAAAACCCCCACTCCTACTCATATCATATAAACTCTCATATTGTGAAGCACATTATTTGAAGCCTTAATAGCAAATATTGTTCGCATTTACTTTTTGAGGTAAATGCAAATTATGAGGTGACGCACGTGGGAAATCTGTTTAGTTAACGCAGCCCCTGCGTGACAGAGTTTTTTCCTTTGTTGTTAGTTGATGGGAATACTTCCTGTTAGTCATTAAGACCTGTTTCCCCGGGTTGAGCAAGTACGTTCGGGCTGGATACCTCGCTAGCAGAAGCAGTAGAGTAGTTCAAATGATCCCTCAATATCATAAATTTGCATTCAGCAACTCATCTTAACTCTGGACTCACGAAGATTATGTGCAAGGTTATGAGCAATTATCCTTCATATTATTCACAATATATATGCACAGGAACCGCATTCCCTCGTACGTGTTAAGGTCACTTATTGCATTTTATGCATGCCCGACTTATGGCCTTAAATCTTTTTCCTGCGCATTTAAATAATTATTTTGTTAAATTAGACACATTCAGCTCTTGAGCAGCGTCTCAATAATTTTATGTTTCGTGTTATTCTAATTCACTACCCGTCCAACCTACGTTTTATTAATTGTCTAGAGATTGAATCTATTGTTTCCTTAATCATGAGCATATGCATTTAAATATTAAAGGAATGGAAAATTATTTCATACTTCAGCAAAATGTATATATATAAACAATGCACATCTAATTGCGTCCAGAATTTTAGAAAAATCGTCAGATCAAACAATTTTTTATAACCAATATTTTAAAATTTAAATTTTTAATAAACATTGTTCCATATATGCTTTCTCTAACAAGAATAGTGAGACATTTGTATTTTTTTTTATTTTAACCTATTCTGTACCACCACGTGACGGGCTTTTTATTTTCTAAACATGCAAAAAGAGAATTAATTGATTTATTATCTCTTGAGCGAACCTAATAATAAATAGTTTGGAATCATGCGTTCTCAATTTATTCTGTTATTGTGTACCAAAAAAACGATTTTAATTCTTAAATATAAGGTCGCCAGTCTAGTCCGTCTATCTTCTAAAAAATCTCCATTTAAGTCCTCGATACGATACTAATATGACACTATATATTCTCCTCACAAATTGTCACAGGATTGGTAATGCAACATATTTCCACTAATAATAACGGAGACATTTTGGCTTTTATTATTGCTCCTTCACTAAGGTTCACCTCCTATCATCCAAGAACGATTTTAGTCATAAACGCTTATGATGTTTAGAGTCAAAAAAGACCGTCACGCAGGGGCTGAGTTAAATAAGCAGATTTCCCAAGTGGGTCGCATATTTGCATTTATCTGAAAAAGTATAAGTTCAATGAGAGTAATATTTAGTATTTAGGATTCAAATAAAGTGCTTCATTATCTATCAGCTTATCGTTAATAGGAATTAAGAGTAGGAATGGGGGCTTATTAATTGCCAAAAATATCGATATATCTCAGTTAATATTCAATATATAGAAAACAGGTACATAACAACATTTATAGATTATTAAATTTACAATAAGATTGATTCAATATAATTTTTCGATTCGACACATACTAACAGAGCTATTTCGAATTTTGAAAATCCCCCTTCCCTTTTATTTTGGCATAAAATGTTTAAATATCAAGTTTGGTAACGATCTAAAAAAAAGGACAACAGCTAGAGCGTTAAAAGATACACACACACACACACACACACACACACACATATATATATATATATATATATATATATATATATACTAGCTAAGGCTTCGCCCGGGAATTCCTTTGAGCCGGAATGATGATGGTATTTTTTCGGCAAAATGTTTTACTTTGCACAATATTTTGACATTTCCTCGTTTCAGTGTTTAGGGTTAGTACCCGTGGTTGGTTTGGAATAGAAAATGAAATATCATGAATTTTTATTTCAGGCCTCCCTTATAACCTAAACATTTTAATATAGCTTATAACCATGTAAGAATTAATGTTAATTTATATATTCGGAGTTTTGTTGGAATCGGTTCAACCGTTGGTGTCCAATAAAATAGTTGACTCCCGCTTTAGCTTATAGTGTATATCTCGTTTATAATTTGTTATACAACAAAAGTGAATATAACAAAAGTTACTTTAAATAACAAACTAAACAACTTTTGTCAAGTGCATATTTGCAGAAAAACCAATAGAAAACGAAATACTGCTATTTTTAATTTCAGGCCTCCCTTACAACCCCCACTCCTGTTTGTCTCAGAGAATATTAATATAGCCTAAAGTCTAAGTTGGGTTAGTAGTAATATACATACCAAGTTTCATAAAATTCGGTTCAGCCGTTTATGCGTGAAAAGGTAACAAACAAACAGACACGAAAGAAACAAAATGCAGTTATGGTGTCTATGACATTTGAAGTTATCGTGAAATTTTGCGAAAAAAATCAATGTACAGACAGAGGTTACAATTTTATATATATATATATATATATATATATATATATATATATATATATAATGCCGTCTAAACCTCTCCGAGGAACGATGAGATGAAAGGGAATCCTACATATCCAGAATGAATGCTAGACGGATACAGAATGAACTGCCACAGCACTAACAGGTGTCTTAGGGTCGCCGATGGCCTTCTTTGAACCGCCATCAGCGTGTTAAGAAGATTTTGCTAAGAGTACCTAAAACTTACAGCTGAAGTACACGTAACGTTATTTATGTGAGAGCATTTCCATTCCCTCGGAAAAAAAAAATGGTGGGACGATTTTCACTCCATTCAGTAGAAATTAGAAAGTCGGAAGTGCTTTGTATTTAAGAGTTAGCGAATATATTATACTTAAGTTAATCGAGGAACTGAGAGCAATGATTTCAGGAATAATAGCTATGAACATTGGATCATTTGAAGGTTTATTATGTGAATGTAATAAATCAGTCAATTACTTCGGCCATTATTATTTCCATTAATAAATTCATTCCTTGAACGTTATCCTTACTGACACCAATAAAAGTAAGTGGATTCGCTATTGATACCAAACTACCACAATGATTAAGGCTATTTATCATAATCTTTTTATTTACCTCCCTGTTTCAGTTTTATAGTGACTTAGGAGGATAATTTTAAAACTCAGCATTGTAAAAGCTCTGGAGGGCGAAGAGTTTGCAGTTTTTAAAACATAAACACGACTTAGTTATACCAGAAAATAATTTTACTTTTAAATCCATTACTTTCATACAGCCTTATTGCTCCATCATGAAGTCCACAAAAGATGAAACGAAACAACCTCACTGATAATTAAAAAATGTCTGATACGAAAGGGCAGTGTAAACTAAACATATTTCTCTCGTAAACAGGAATCGAAATTTAGATTCGATTCATAATAACTAACCGAGATATTAGAAATATTTGAGTTTCCTGCCCCAAAATCTACCCCTCTCTCATTTGATTTCAGCCATAAGTTTACATTATATTTTTTTATTGCATTAAACGGTTAAATATAGCGCATGGTGTTGATAAAAAACAGGATATATCGGTTCATTGTTGATATGAGATGAGTAGAAGTGGGAGTTTACTGAAAAATAAATACTAAAATTTGCGAAACATCTGTTAATATATGAAACACAGAAAATGTATAGAATTTCATATGTAGGAAATTGGGTTTCCACCAATGTCGGTTTTCAAAATCCCCAACTAACCCCCCCTCGCTCCCATCCTCTAGCCCAATTACCCATTAATGAACTTAATCTTTAGTTTTTCACAAAACGTGTAAATATTGAGTTGGTGTGTGTGTGTGCGCGCGTGTGTGTGTGTGCGTGCGTGTGTGCGTGTGTGTGCGCGCATGTGTGTGTGTGTGTGTGTGTGTGTATATATAGTTTTGAACGGACTTCAATATCATGATCGCCTGGGAAGAGTCGATGGAGATTTGAAAATATTTTTCATAAATTACGGCAAGAGAACAATCAACCTTAATAACTGATTTCACTTCAGGGAAAACAGCTAAAAATGAAAGATAAAAAAAAAGCAGAGGTCAGGCCAACTAATTTAAGGAATTTTGTCACAGTCAGAAATTTGTGTCCCTCTCTCATTTCTTACAAGATAAACACCGAAAATATAAATAGATGGAATCGCCAAAAATATTGACACATTTTTTCTTGGTACTGGGACTACGTTTATGATGGAACAATGACAATGTAATAAAGTTAATAATATCTGTAATAAACCCCAGAGAGAAACCAAGTTAAAATACTCAGAATGAGCCTTAAATTAAAAAATAATTGAAAAAAAAAAAAAAAAAGATTCCCTGAAAATGTTTTTTATTTTTATTTTATTTATATACAATACTCTGTCATGTAGGGGTTGCGTTAACTAACTTATTTGCATTAATCTCAAAACTTAAAATTCCACTGAGAACAATATTTAGTCTTTAGGCTTCAGATAAAGTGCTCCATAATATAAAAACTTATTGTTAATATGACGATAGTAGGAGTGGGGATTTACTGACGGCTGAAAACTAAAAAAGGAAAATATCTCGGTTAATAATCAAGATAATGAAAAATCATATATAAAAAAATATATAGAGCATTACATTTGCAATATGATTGGTTGTATTCACGTTTTAGATCCGACGTATAATTTTAATATATTTTAATAAATCTTTAGAATTTTACAAATTCTCTCTCTAAACCCTCCCCCCACTGGTTGATTTCTGCCATTAACAAGCTCCATCTTTCTTTTTACATAAAACGATTAAATATCCAATTTGGTAACGATACAATAAAAATTGCGAGAGTTAACAGATATATGTCTGTGTGTGTGTGTGTGTGTGTGTGTGTGTGTGTGTATATATAAAACATTATAAACGGACCTAATTTTCGTCATCTCTTCGGGTAGGATCGATGGACATTTGAGGAATTTTTTAGGTAATCGCGTCATCAGTACGACCCTCAATAGCTGATTTCCCTCGAGGGGAATCTTGCTAAAACGCGAATCGACTTAAACGTTTAGGCAAGAGAGACAAAGCAGTAGGAGGAGTGGTGTGGTCTACCTCGTTGGGCCGAATCTAACGGGAGGGGTTTTGTAATAGGAAAGCTGACTCTTCAATCTGAAGGCAATGACGAAGCTAGAGAATTCTCGGTCAATGTCAGCTGCTTCTTACATTAGTTAAACCCCTAACCTGTCAATAGCAATAGACTTATTTATTTCGTTATGATTACAATAGAATGACTAAGTGAAATATTAGTGATGAAATATGACAAAAAGTCCGTCAAGCAGGGGCTGCGTAAACTAAGCAGATTTCTATCGTGATGTTTAACAATGCATAAATCTGCATACTGGTAACACAACACCACCACGAATACTAATTGAATAAATACAAACGATAATAAGAAACCTCCAGAAGGGAAGCACCTGAAACGTAAACAAACCGTGTGTGCCAACTTCCCACAGGAAAGAAAAACAATTACTGAAATATATCAGTATATAACATTTCAATTTTATTGAAAACTATTTACTATATCTAGTACTGAAATTTGAATTAAACTTTAGCAGTCCAAGAACTTAAGAGGGGGGGGGGTCACCATAACATATTTACATGTATCTCGTGTAATAAAGATCTCTAGAGTACAATATTTGGTATTTAAGCTACGAACAATGTGTTTTGTTATATAATAGATTATTGTTTATGTAACATGTGTAAAAGTGGGGGTTTGGTGAAGGCTGAAAAATGCAAATATCTCTGTAAATATTTAAAATAGAGAATAAATGTTTAGAACAATATTTATAGAAAATTTAATTTTCGATGAGATTAGTTCTATACACTTTTTCGATCCGATGCATAATAACGGAGATATTTCCGATGGACATTTGAAGAAATGTTTCGAAAATCGTGTCATGAGTATAGATGACAACCACAATAGTTGTTTCCCTTAATGGTAATCTGCTAAAAAGGTGCCCTCTTTTTGCAGCAAGGTGTTCAATTTAGATATGAAGTTAAACTTAGGCCTTTTTACCAGATTTCCCTTATGGTAAATCTGTTATTGATGTCGTACTCAGGACGCGATTTTTAAAAATTCCCTCATATGTCCATCGATCCTACCCAGACGTCGACGAAAATGAAGTCCGTTCAAAACTACTATATATATATATATTGAATTTATTAGTTTTCGGCCCCCACTCCTACTCATGTTACATTAACAAAAAGTCCGCCACGCAGAGGCTGCGTAAACTAAGCAGATTCCACACGTGAAGTATACAATAGAGAAATATCCATGCAAGAGCCGAACGG